>JAXQQM020063524.1:0-54610 GCA_034641835.2 Pinus albicaulis | reverse complement strand
TCACATCAGAGAATACTATTGTTGGAGTTTTGCTACAAAAGGGACAGCAAGGTATTGAGTAGTGTTAGAAAATTATATATTATGGAGCAATGAAACACATAAAATATACGGAAAATACAAGCACACAAAACACATAAAACCAGAGAGACACAGATATACGTGGTTCACCCAGTTTGGGCTACGTCCACCCCGAACAGCCAGTCCTTCCTTTCTATTATCCAGCAAAAATGAAGAGACAAAACCTACAGCAGATCCGCTGTAATATCCTCTATTCTCTCTCACAGTCTCCCTATCTATTTCTCGCCCCGAGAATACACTCATCATCCACAGCCGCAATACAATACCCCCATATATACAAGGGGGTTGCCTTCTAGGGCAAAAAACCCTAATCTAAACATAACTTCTACCGTCAAATCATTTGCCTAATGAACGGCCCAGATTGACTAGAAATTACTATACTTTTACAAGGCAATTTTACATCTGTTTTTAGCTTGAAGTCTTTGCCCTCGGGCCAGCGAGGCTCCAAAGCGTTACGCCCCTGGACCCCCCACGGAAGCGATTAATTACGGGTGGCGTTGCCTCCCCTTTTAAGGTACAGGGGTCCAATGCTGTGATACAAAGTAAACAAGATAATCAGGCTCCACACCCAACAATCTCCCACTTGGAGACTGATTGTAGCAACTCCACCGCTGCTTCATTTGCTGGACAATGACTCCTCTTTGGACCTGGATGTTTCTCATCTTCATCGTCATCCTTGAAGACCAATTGAAACTGAGCATGTTCTCAGTTTCTCCCTGGTTACAACTTTTGTTAGCATATCTGCAGGATTCTGGCTAGTGTGTATCTTTTTCAGCTTCAACTCTCCATCTTCCAATACTGACCGTATGAAATGGTACTTGAGATGTATGTGTTTAGTCCTGGAATGAAATGCTGAGTTCTTTGCAAGATGAATGGCACTTTGGCTATCACTGTATAACGTGCCCATATCATGCTTCTTACCCAATTCATCCATAAACCTTTGTAAACAAATCATTTCTTTACTAGCCTCTGTAGCAGCAACATACTCTGCTTCTGTTGTTGAAAGTGCAACAACACTTTGGATTTTTGAAACCCAACTGACAGTTGTTCCACCTACGGTAAATACATATCCTGTAGTGCTCCTCCTGTTATCTCTGTCACCTGCCATATCTGCATCAACATATCCCTGTAGAGCAATGTTTGAACCACCAAAGCATAATGCTTGATTTGTGGTACCTCTCAAATATCTGAGAATCCATTTTACTGCCATCCAATGTTCTTTTCCTGGATTGTTCATGTACCTCCTTACAACTCCCACTGCACCTGCAGTGCAATATCCGTTTATTCTGGAACCATTGCATACATTAACTGTGTGATGCATATGGAACTTTAGACATATATTCCATTTCTTCGTGGGTCTTTGAGCACATCTCCTTACTAAGTTTGAAATGGCTAGCAAAAGGTGTACTAACTGGTTTTGCATTCTGCATATTAAATCTTTTCAACACCTTTTCTATGTACTCATTCTGAGATAGTGTTAATTTGCTTTCCTGTCTCTAGTTATCCTCATACCAAGGATTTGTTTTGCAGCTCCCAAATCCTTCATTGAAAATGAATTTGCCAATTTTCTTTTGAGCACATTTATTTCCTGCATGTTAGACCCTGCAACAAGCATGTCATCTACATACAATAACAATATAATATAGTTGCCATCATTTTTCCTTTTCAAATAAACACAATGATCAGAGTGACATCTAGTATAACCTTGTTCAGACATAAACTTGTCAAATTTTAGATACCACTGCCTTGGAGCCTGTTTTAAGCCATAAAAGCTCTTCTTTAACTTGCACACCAATTTTTCTTTCCCTTTTACCTCATATCCTTCTGGTTGCTGCATGTATATCTCTTCCTCCAAATCTCCATGGAGAAATGTTGTCTTTACATCTAACTGTTCAAGATGTAAATCTTCCGCTGCTACAAGACTTAAGATAGTTCTGACTGAATTCATTTTAACAACGGGAGAAAATATTTCATCAAAATCAATAGCTTTCTTTTGTGCAAACCCCTTCACCACAAGTCTAGCTTTGTACCTCTGTTTTCCTCCATCTTCTTCCTTCAGCCTGTAAACCCATTTATTCTGCAATGTAGTTTTACCTGCAGGCAACCTGACTAAGTCCCAAGTCTGTTTATGCATTAAGGAGTCCATCTCTTCTTCCATGGCTAGCTCCCACTTCTTCCTGCTTTCAACCTGCATTGCTTCTTCATAACATTTAGGTTCACCAGAATCAGTCAACAATAAATAATATAATGAAGGAGAGTATCGTTTAGGGGGTCTACTTATCCTGATAGATCTTCTAACACCACTTCCAGGTGTTTGAGGTGCCTGTTGGTCTTGTGGCGGTTTCTGCTGCTGTGGTTGTTGATTATTATTATTTTTAGGCACCATTATTTTTCAGTGATCTCATCAAGAACTGTGTATTCCTTGCTTTCTTTTTCCTGTTTCTTTTCCTGCAACTGATTCTTATACAAGACCTTTTCATTGAATATTACATCTTTGCTCCTAATGATTTTGTGATTTTCATAATCATATAAGCGATAACCAAAATCATTAGCACCATATCCAATAAAGGTACATTTCTTTGATTTTTCCTCAAGCTTTGTTCTCTTTTCTTTATTAATATGGACAAAGGCCTCACAACCAAAAGGCTTTAAAAAAGAGTAGTTTACCTTTTTACCTGTCCATGCTTCCTCTGGAATACCACCATCCAAGGAACTTGAAGGTCCTCTGTTTATTAGATAAACAACAGTATCTACAACATCTACCCAAAATTGTAAAGGCAATCCTGCATGCAATCTCATGCACCTTGCACGCTCCATGATTATTCTGTTCATCCTTTCTGACACACCATTTTCTTGTGGTGTTCTTGGAACTATCTTCTCTCTACGAATTCCATGCTCTGAACAGTACCTATCAAACTCTTTTCTGCAATATTCACCTCCATTGTCTGATCTGAGACACTTCAACTTCTTTCCTGTCTCAATCTCAACCAAAGCTTTCCATTTCTTGAAAGTATCAAATACATCAGATTTATTCTGAATACGATAAATCCATGTTTTTCTAGTTGCATCATCAATAAAAGTAACATAATAACGAGAGCCACCGAGAGATGATACCTGAGCAGGTCCCCATACATCTGTATGCACAAGCTCCAATTTTTTGCTCTTCTTTTCTTTCCCAACTCTGAGAAATCTGACTCTCTTTTTTTTTCCATAAATGCAATTCTCACAGAAATCCAAATCAACATTCTTCAAACCTGGCAACAAATTTCTTGAGTGAAGAATCTTCATTCCCTTCTCACTCATGTGTCCGAGCCTATGATGCCATAATGCTGCATCTGCTCCTTTGGAAGTTAAAGCATTAACAGAGTTAGAAATGCCATTGCATAAATACAATGTACCAACCTTTTCACCTTTTGCTATTACCAGCGCTCCTTTGGTGACCTTCCAAGTTTTATCTGTGAAAGTTGTCACACAACCTTCACTGCCTAACTGCCCTGTTGAAATCAGATTTTTCTTCAAATCTGGAACATGCCTTACCTCCTTTAGTAGCCATTGGTTTCCATTTTGTTGTTTTACAAGAACTTTACCCATTCCAACAATTTTACAGGGTTTATCATCACCCAAACGAACTTGTCCAAAATCTCCTTGAACATAGTCATGAAAATAGTTCTTATCAGGTGTGGCATGGAATGAAGCCCCTGAATCTACAACCCAAGAATCAGTAACATTTTCGAAAGAAAGAATCAAAGCATCTTGTAACACATCACCTCTCACATTTGCTTCATGATTGTTTTCTTGCTGTGTGTCTCCTTCTTTTCCCTTCCGAGATCTACAGTCTTTCTTTAGGTGTCCTTTCTTTCCGCAATTCCAGCACACTATCCCTGATCTAGACTTGGATCTACCTTTCCTTGATTTACTGCGATATCCCAAGCTCTTTCCTCTTTCCATTCTTCTTCCCCTAGACTCTGCACTCAAAGCATTACCTGATGTCTCACCTGAGCTTTTCCGTCGCATTTCCTCGCTAAGGATAGCACCAACAACATCATCAAACTTTAAAGTACTAGATCCAGAGACAGAGTTACTAATGGCCATTACTAAACCATTCCAACTCTCTGGCAATGAGCACAAGAATAAAAGAGCTCTAACTTCATCATCAAAGTTTACCCCTACAGAACTTAACTGACTGGTAACTGTATTAAATTCATTTAAATGATCTGCAACAGATCCACCTTCCGACATCTTCATATTAAATAGTCGTTTCATAAGAAATACCTTGTTTGAGGCCGAGGGTTTTTCATATAGTTTCGCCAACGTCTGCATCAAACCCTCTGTTGTTGTTTCCTTAGAAATATTGAAGGTGAGCGTTTTATGGTATACAACCATCTTTGTTAAGTGCCTTTACGCCCGAGGAAATGTTCCATTCGCGTACGTCGTAGTCTTGACTTCTTTGTTTTCACGCTCAATGGTAGGTACCATAGGTACAAATCTTTACGATGCGAGATAATCTTCCATCTGCATCTTCCACGAGCAAAGTTTTGGCGGGTCATTTCTTGACCCTAAACTTACCATCATCCGCCATTGCTCCCACTCGAACCAGGAACCCTTCTTTCCTGTGAGTTTATCAGCCAAATATACCTTCGGCTCTGATACCAGTTGTTAGAAAATTATATATTATGGAGCAATGCAACACATGAAATATGCGGAAAATAAAAGCACACAAAACACATAAAACCAGAGAGACACAGATATACGTGGTTCACCCAGTTTGGGCTACGTCCACCCCGAATAGCCAGTCCTTCCTTTCTATTATCCAGCAAAAATGAAGAGACAAAACCTACAGCAGATCCGCTGTAATATCCTCTGTTCTCTCTCTCAGTCTCCCTCTCTGTTTCTCACTCCGAGAATACACTCATTATACACAGCCGCAATAAAATGCCCTCATATATACAAGGGGGTTGCCTTCTAGGGCAAAAAACCCTAATCTAAACATAACTTCTACCGTCAGATCATTTTCCTAATGAACGGCCCAGATTGACTAGAAATTACTATACTTTTACAAGGCAATTTTACATCTGTTTTTAGCCGAGATGCGCCGGGCCCCGCCGGGGAGCTCATGTTCTGCCTTACCCCCCACGACGACGATTAATTTGGGCGGCGTTACGCCCGCACTAGGTACGGGGTCCAATCTTTGTGATACAAAGTCAACAAGATAATCGAATACACACATGTAGCTATTTATTTTCTTTAGTAGGACATTAGCTAACTCTAAGCTGAAGTATAATATCTTATAGAAACAAGCCTATGCCTTGGTGAAGGCTATCAAATATTTTAGAATTTATATTCTTCATTCTCATATTGTGGCTTTTGTTCCTAATACTGTTGTGAAAGACATCCTCACTCAAGCTGAACCTGATGGTAAGAGGGGAAAATGGATTGCTAAATTGCTGGAGTATGATATAGAGATTAAGCCAAAAAAATTGGTCAAGGCAGAATGCTTAAAAGCTATTAAACATGATTAAAAAATCGATTGTCTTGACATAGATTTAATTGCGAAATATGAGAACTCGGATGAGGAAAGAAGAGCAAAATCGCTATTGAGCCCCCCTGGTCACTTCGGGTGTTGCAAATAATATTGTTTTTTTCCTATAGCACAATAAAGCACCTGCTGATCTAACAAAGTCTAAAGCAAGGTTTGTAAATCTGAAATCCTTGAGGTATTTTATTTTTGACAGAAATCTGTTTTGGAAGGATACTGGCAGAATTTCGCTGAATTTTTTGTTGGAAGAGGAGGTTGATAAAGTAATTGAAGAATTCCATGAAAGGAGATTGCGGAGGCCATAACTCTTGGGAATTATACGCATACTATCAAGGGAATGGTTTTTACGAATCTTCTAATAAGAGTCTTGTGAGGATCATTAAAGGTATTGCGGGGAGAATAGAAGGCTTCGCATTTGGGGCTGATATGCATATGGGCGTCGGATATGCACAAAAAGTTCAATTGGAACATCACCATATGAGTTGGTATATGGGGTTGAGGCTATTTTTCCTACATCTCTAGGGGTACCTGTCATGAAGTTTATTCAAAGGTTAGAAGAGGAACCAAATTCAGTCTAGAGGAGAATCAATCAGCTAATATCTCTGCAGGAGAAGAGAAATGAAGTTTATAACAACAATCAACAATCTCAAAACATAATCAAGAGGACATTTGATAAGAAGATCAAGGAGGAAAGTTTTCAAATTTAGGATGAAGTGTTGAAATGGGAGGCCAGAATTGAAGAGAAAGGAAAACATGGTAAGTTCGAGAACTTGTGGAAAGGTCCTTTCAAGATAGCTTCTTTCCATGGAAACAATACTTACATATTGCAGGAGATGGATGGAAAATCATATTTTAGAGGGCCTGTCAATGGTAGGTTTTTAAAGCATTAATCTTCCTGAAATCTGATTGATCATTCATGTCATTGTACATATTCCATGTAATGATTTTTTTCTGCTAATAATGACAAGCTAAATCAGCAAGCTTGAGCCCGAGGTGAAGGCCATTAGAGCTTGAGGAGGAAGCTTGGAAATTTGTGAAGGCCATTAGAGCTTGAGGAGGAAGCTTGGAAATTTCAAAGTTTTTTCTGTTTTGGTCAAGAAAATGGATAGCAACACTGGAACTACTGGTTCTTAGTGTACCACAGGGGCACACTATCCCAAGTGGAGCAAATGTTATCACCCAAAAATTTTCAAAACATTATTGTGTCAACTCTGTTTTTTATCATGATTTCAAAATAGGTTTAGAAGTCATTTTAGGATTTGGTTAAGGGTAGATTAGATTTTTACAAGTTCAAAGGTAATCATTAAGTTCAAATAAAGTCTTTTAAAGGTTCACTCATTGTCAAATATCCATATTTTCCATTTGGGAGTCATTCCACAAGGTTTCGGGTCAAAACTATATAATTAGCCAAGAATCCACGTTTTTGTAGCGCCGCTAGTTCAAAAAAGTTGATTTGCGCTACGAAAGCGCTAATATTTTCATAGCACAAACTGGGAAAAATACATTGTCGGTGCTATGAAAGCGTGGTTTCTTAATTGTCTTGTCATTTGAGCTGAAATTTGTCAGGATCCGTTGGGAAATGATAGGTTAGTGGTATGATGAGTCAGTTAGTGATGAGATTTAATGTACTTACCCATCTTGCAGTCATCATTGTCATAATAGGGTATGAATTAGGCATCATTCAGTTATGAGATGACATCTTAAATTCAAAATTTTACCTAATTTAGTCATTTTCATTTCATTTGCCTCCATACGAGTGTATGAGATCTGAAGTCGTCAATCCAAACTTGTGGTTGTTGCATACAAAGGTTATCTTCATCCTAATCAAGCGAGTTTGTTTCATATAATCAAGCGAGACAGATATATCCTAATCATGCAAGGTTGTTTCATATATCCAAGTGAAGATAACAGGTTTTCTCTGAGAAGCATGGCAGAGGAAAAGAAAGTTCACAGAGGGGGACATTTCTTGAGATATGAGCCTGAAAATATGAAGGCCATTGTTGAGGATCCAGCAGTGATGGAAGCATTCAGCAAAGTAGGTTATCTTCAGTTTTCTGAAAAGCTGCAGGGTTGCCACACACAGGTGTCTAAAGAATTTTCCTTGCACTTCAATGGAACAACTACTAAGGTTGGAATGCTAAATGTGCCAATTACACCATAAATTATTGCTACTATTACAGAAATACCAAGGGAACAAGAAACTTGGTTCAAAGGTTTCAAATTTGATATGGAGCCATGCAAGGAATTCATGAAATCTGAGTATGTAGATATGGACCTCAATAATGCAATCCCTAGAGGCTGCATCAAAGACATGTATGCAAAGCTGCTGCTCAACATCTAGAGATATTTTACATGTGAAGGTAGGTATGATAAGGTCTACACATATCATTTCAAGCTCCTTCTGCATTTCATAGGTTAAATTTCACTTGATTTTCCTTTTTACTTGCATAGGAGTCTTGCTAAAATGGTTGATAAAGTACAAGCCAAATCTAACGGTTGTGAAACATCCTTGTTTCATCATGGTTTGATGAATTTATTGATTTTGAATGAGATTCAGAAGATAGGAAGGGATAGGTCATCCCTTTTTTTTATGAATGGTTTTGAGCTGGAAACCCTAACCCCAGCTAGAAACCCTAAAGCTAAAGGAAAACCTTCACCACCAATAGCAGAGTCTATTCAGCCTGTGGTTGCAAAACCAAAGGAATTTTCAAAACTGAAACCAAGGAAACAAGTTGAGAAAAGGAAAGAGCAGACACAAGTTCTTATTTCACCAACTCCATCACCTGCAAAACAGAGGTCAAAGAGTGTCAAAGAGGCAAAACAGAAAAGGATGTCAGCAAGCAGGAAATCAAAAGAGTGACAAGAAGCTAAGTAGTGGCATCAAAAGGAAAGACAGTTGTGTCATTTTCAAAGGATAGCGCAGTAATTAAGGGAAATTTAGATGACATCCTGCATGCTATTAACATAGAGGAGACACCCATTGTGCAAGCTAACTTCATTGGAGTAGATGAACACAAACAGAAAAAGGATAAGTCTACAAAGAAGCTTCAGTTTGAGGGTGAAAATGCATCCTTTATCTTTCAAGCAAGGAAACGTTTAATTAGGCATGCTAAGAAACTCAAGGAAGGTAGCAAGGAAGTCCAAGAACCTATTGAAACAGCTAAATTCCCTGAACAAGTGGTTGATCTCTCATCACCAACAGTAGAACATGCAGTGAGCAAAACAATGAAGGGAAAAGAAGAAATGACAGAGTGTCAACATCTTGAGGAGAAATTGAGGTTAGAAAACCAAGAAATTGCTATGATGAGAAAGAGGGCTAGGAAGCATAGTATTGAAAAATCAGAATTCAAAAGAATGAAGACATTGTGGGAAGGTCAAATTGGTTCTAGGTCTGAAACCCCAAGCAGAGCAGAACAGTTTTTCACATCGACAGTTCCAGCCATCAAGGAAGCCAAATTTGTCAGAGTAATCAATACTCACTTGAGACCCAGTAATATAAGACTTAGAGATCAAGTGGAGGACTTGGAGCAGCAGCTGAAATTGACTCAAGATGAGTTAAAGAACAAAGGTGCAGAATGACAATCATTAAATATTCAAAAACTAAATCAAGTGAAAATTAAGAAGGAACCTCATGAAAACTATGTTTTTCAGTTCAGATGACTTTTTTATTTGATGAAACCAGTGTTACTTTGAGTTTTGGCACATTTATCATTTTCATTTTGAAAAAAATTGGACAAAACTACTCGCTCAGCAGTTTCATAACACAAACAACGTAAAAAGAATGAAAAGTGCTACAAAACTGCTGTAGCAGCTTTTTTAAATCTTTCTCATCCAATTTTGAAGGGAAAAAGTGTGAATTATGACTTGAAATTGCTGGGGAGGATGTAATAAATTTTATTGAGAATAATCTTGGAAGAAATAAATCAAAATTTGGAGAAAAAAGGGTAAAATATCTGCGCAACGAAACTCTGTTGTTTTTGTAGCACATTTTATTTCAGCTCATTTTGAACAGTTTGATGATGGTTTTGGATAGCTTGGACTTAAGGAGGATTTTGGGCAGGTGTTATTTCAGTTTCTAAAAGAAAATAACCTCGAAGTGATGAGTTCAAGATGGTCAGAGTGTCTCAAGAATACAAAGGATCCTATGCCTAGAAAACAGTGGACAATTTCCTAGTTTAATGGAGATCAGCATTATGGTCATAAAGTTTTGAAGCTTATCATCTAGATTCGACCATATGTGAATAAACTTGGTAAATAATCTAATTTAGTTTGGATAAGGTTGTTATGAGTAGAGATAAGGATTTTGAATCCTATTTGTAATAGGACTGTTTATTAGATTAGCAGTTGTCTTTTTGTAATAAATACCATGTCATATGGTTAGGTAAGGTGTCAAGAGTTAGGAGTTCGATGTATCTAGCTGTAGGTAAGGTTATCTTATGTTGTATATGATCTATAAATGATCAAGAAGTCGAATATGAATGGGTTGGAAATTTTTAGCAAGAGACTGTGTTTATTGTAAGTGACTGGTTTTTAGCTTAATACAGAGTTTTTTACTTAGCCAACTAGAGATTCATAAAGAGTTCTAGTGTGTTCTTGTTATAATTTCATCTTATTAATATCCTATGGAAGTGGTGTTTTGTTTATTTTACTCAAAATTCATCTTTGATGCTCTGACTTCCTATATAGACAAACTGACTGTGTTTTTCACTGTTTCACATGTGTATCTCTTGACTAGAACTCTGATATGCCTTGACTTCCATGCTAAGTAGATTGTTTGGTTTTTCATAAGCTATTTTGACTCCATAAGCCCAATGTGCACTTGCTGATGTGATTTGCAACCAATATCTATCATTTATCTACTTATTACCCCACATAGAATTAGCCATCTATATTTCTATCAAAAATCATTAACCCTTGAGAGAGCCCTCTCAGGTTAAGGAGGCTAAGCCTCAATCGAAAGATTGGTTTGAAATAGTTACATGAGATTGATTTGATTAGCCACCTATGATGTCTAATTTTGTGTTAACACAGAGCTATGAAGGCGTTGACAAGGTAAAAAGTGCTAAACTCTAAACTCTTAGAATTCATTATGAAACTTTTAAAATGAATAATGATGAAAGTATTACAAATTTATTTCTACGAGTAGATGAGATTGTGAATCGTATGAGAGATATGGGTAAATATATAAAAGATTCAATTTTAGTAGAGAAAATATTGAGATCTATAACTCCAAAATTCGAGTCAAAAGTGTCTTCCATTGAAGAAAAGAAATATCTGTAGAACCTTACTGTTGTAGAACTTCACATGATCTTAAAAGCCTTTAAAATGAGAAAAGGAGGTCCCTCAGAAATCATAGAAGTTACATTTAAAGCAACTACAAGAGGAAAAGAAAAGGAATAACACATGGAATCAGGTTATATATTAGAAGAAGACGAGGTAAATTTTCGAAAGAAAGTCAAACTAGGCACTGAAAGGTTCAGACATAAGCTTCCCTTCAAGTGTTTTTATTGTGGTAGAGTTGGTCATTATGATGATAAGTGTCCCTATAAAGAAAACCAGGAAAAATGAAAATAAACTACAAAAGGAAATAGGAAATGATTTGAAAATAATAAAAGTTATTATACTCATGAAGATAGCGATGGTTGGTCAAATAATGAAGAGGGAGAGTCTTATCAATATTTTAAATTACTCATGGCATTTTAAAGAAGTACTAATGAGTATGATGACAAATTCATGGATGCCTTAGAAGACAAAGATTTTTTTTGGAGAAATCAATCAGCTTAAAGTATGTTTAGAAGAAGATAAAATAGCTATAGATACTTTATAGTAACAACTCATAGAAAAGGAGAGGCATAATGAAAAGCTACAATGTGAAATAGTAAGCCTAGGGAAGGAACTTGAGAAGATAAAAACTCTAAATCTTAGATTTGATAAAGGATATGAAACCTTAGATGAAATCATCAAGGTACAACACTCTCCTCTTATGAAGACATGTCTTGGATACAATGGAGAAACATTAAAGACTGAAAATTCCTCTACAATAACATGAAGCTATCTTAATGCAGAAAAAAGAAGTCAACAAAACACTAGCCTTCAGCAAAAGAATAAAGATACTCCATAGGTAAATCATGCTCGCTCTAATCCAAGGATAAAGAACAACTGGCGATTATATGGACAATGTTTTTCGTGCCATAATTTTGGTCACAAGGCTACTCAATGTGTTTCATATAAGACCTTCGTGACTACATAAGTAAGAAAACAAAGAAATGATACAGGAATTAAGAAAAATTCCTGTAATAATTTCTCACCCCTTCAAGATGAAATTTAATGCTCATTTTGCAATAACTTTGGACATGATGAATCTGGATGCAGGAGAAAAATACAGGCATTACATCAAAAGGAGCAAATAACAACAAATTTTAAGGTATGGAAAAGGAAGAACTTAGAATATGAAAGTTGTGTTATAGAATTATATGCGGAAGATCAAGAAAATCAGCAGTACATTGACAACAGGTGCTCAAAACACATGACATGTGATAAATATAAGCTCATTCCATACAATAAATTACAGAAAGAAAAGAATGCTACCTTTGGAAATGAATCACCAGTTGTCATTAAAGGTAAAGGATTTGTTTTTCTAAACGAAAAGATTAAAGTTGGTAATGCTATGTTTGTCGATGGATTGAAGCATAACTTCTTAAGTGTTAGTAAAATGTGTGACCAAGAAAATGAGGTCGTTTTGAGATGAAAATAATGTGTGGTTCGTGAACTTGATACAAGGAAGACCATAATAAAGGGGACAAGAACTCCAAGTAATATTTATGTCTTGAAAGGCAGTCAAGAACAATATTACTTAGGAAAAGCAGAGGAAAGTTGGCTATGGCACAGAAGGTTGGACATATAAGATTATCAAAACTACAAAAATCAAGCAAGATTAAATTTGTTTGTGATTTTCCAAACATAACCTTGCCAGAAAGTACCATATGCAAGTCATGTCAATTTGGCAAGAAAACTATGGTAAAATTCAATGCCAAAGAAGGATAAAAAACTAATCCTCTTGAACTTACTCATATTAATTTGTGTGGTACAGTAAGGAAAAAGTCACCTCAAGGAGAAAAATACTTCATCTTATTTATTGATCACTTCTCTAGAATGTGCTAGATTGGTTTATTAAAACACAAAGATGAAGCATTTGATAAATTCAACGTCTTTAAAGCATTAGTGGAAAATGAGTTAGATCTAAAAATCAAATTCCTCAGATAAGACATAGGAGGAGAATTCATATCAGATGATTTTTTAAATTTCTGTGAACAACATGGCATCAAAAGGCAGTTTTCTGTAGCCTTAACTCCTCGTTAAATGGGGTAGTAGAAAGGATGAATAGAACAATCCAGCAAATTGCTCGTGCTATGCTTGATGAGTTTGGAACACCTAATACATTGTGGGGTGAAGCAACACATACCATAGTAAATATTCTCAACAAAGCTCATGTTCGAGTAACTCATGATAAAAATCCTTATGAACTTCGCTATGGTAAGACTCCTATTGTAAAGTATTTTAGAGTCTTTAGAAGTAAATGTTTCATCAAAATTAATGATGAAACATTTAGTAAGTTTGAAGCTGGAGCAGATGAAGCTATTATTCTTGGTTACTCATCTAGAAGCAAAGGATACAAATGTTACAATAAAAGACTTCAAGATATCATTGAATGTATTGATGTTGTAATTGATGAAGCATGCACACATTCCAAAAATATAACAATAGTAGAAGGTTTGATGGTGAATGCTTTCCCATATCAAATCAAAGTGATGTAGAAGATGAAACTAATGAATCATCAGAAGAAGGCACAACCAACAAGGAAAATACTACATCTAGATATGTTCAAAAGAATCATCTAGAAACTCAAATTACAGAAGAAAAAGAAACTGTTGTACAAACAATAATAACTCTTGTGGGATATCCTAGTTATATATCTTTATTATCCACTATTGAACCACAAACGTAAATCAAGAAATCAAAGATGAATGTTGGGTCAAGGCCATGGATGAAGAACTTGATCAAATTGAAAAGAATAATACATGGGAATTATTTCCAAGGCCTCATGATAAAAATGTTATTTGGAAAAAATGGATATTCAAAAACAAATTGAATGAAAATAGAGAAGTCATTAGAAAGAAAGCTAGACTTGTTTGCAAAGGCTATGATCAACAAGACGATATAGACAATGAAGAAACATTTTCACCTGTTGCTAGACTTGAATCCATAAGAATATTTCTTGCATTTTCAATCTTTCATCATTTCAAAGTTTATCAAATGGACATAAAATTTCCATTCATTAATGGACATCTAGAAGAAGAAGTATATGTTGAACAACACAATGGTTCATTCAAGGAAATGATGAAAAAATTGTTTGTAAACTCAAAAAGGCATTATATGGGCTAAAAAAATCTCCTCATGTATGGTATTATCACTTTGACAAGTATCTTCAAGAACAAGGTTTCATAAAAGGGCCCACTAATAGAAACCTGTACACAAAAATAGATGATGATAAACTACTAATTATTGTTGTTTATGTAGATGATATCATATTTGGTAGCAATGAAGAATATATGAATCAAAATTTTTCTTCTATTATGCAACAAGAATTTGAAATTTCTTTACTTGGGGACCTAACATATTTTCTTGGTTTACAATTACAACAAGCAAAGGATGGCATCTTTCTCTCACAAAAAAAAATATCTCAAGCAGATTATGAAGAAATATGGGATGGAAGACTGCAAACCAGTATCTACTCTAATGATGACAGGATGTAGCCTTATCTCACATGATGAATCTCCCATTGTGAATCAACCAGAATAAATTTCTATGATTGGAAGCTTACTTTATCTAACAGATACTAGACCCGATATCATGCATGAAGTTTGGATTGATGGACTCTTCCAAGAAAATCCAAAGGAAACACACCTTCAAGCAGTTAAGAGAATATTCAAATATCTGCAAGGAACTCAAGGATTTGGCTTATGGTATCCTAAAGATGCAAACATTACTTTTCATGTTTACACAGATGCAGTCTGGGCTAGAAATGTTGATGATTAGAAAATCACTAGTCGAGGTGCATTTTACTTGGGGCCCAGATTGGTATAATGGTTCAATAAGAAACAAAGTTCTATTGCGTTATCTACTACAGAAGCATAATATGTTGTTGTTGCATTCTGTTGTACAAAACTGTTGGGCATGTGTTATATTATTTCCACGACTAGTCACGCGAGGGGGGGGGGGGGTCACAGGGGGGGTGACAACCCCCCTTGTTCGAGGTCCGGGTTAGCGCCCCGAGATTTTCTTTTTTGGACCCTATTTTTCGGTGGGAAGACCTGCCCATGGTTTTATGCATGGGTTTGCACATGGTTTTGGGGCATGATGGTTTTCGACCCCTGGTATTTTGTAGATACGGTCAAGGGAATTACGATTATGTTCTAATCTAGGGTTAATGGATTGGGGTTTATGTATGCTTCAACATGGATATATATGTGTTGTAACACTAAAAGGAATATAATGAAAAATCAAGCTGGTCATCCCGATTTGGGATCCAGGATAAAATATCTGTGTATATCTGTTTTATGTTTTATGCGCTTGCTATTGTTTATTTTCTATTTTTAAGATTCGTTTGCAGATAATTTCTGTACAGGGTTTAAACCTACAAAAACTTATTTGGATGACACAAACATTGCAGGATATTCAAATCAAGTGGTCTCCACCCATTTCCATCCTATGTGATAATACAAGTGCTATTAATATTTTTAAAAATCATGTTATGCACTCCAAAACCAAGCACATTCCTATTAAGTACCATTTTCTAAGTGAACAAGTTCTTGAAAAAAAGGTCAAACTGGAGTATATTCCCTTGAAAGAAAAACTTGCTAATATATTTACAAAACCTCTTCCACGAGAAGCATTTGAATATCTCAAATAGAAACTAGGAGAAGTCTATATTTCATCTCTATGTTGACCAATTTGTTTCAAGTACAGGTGATATCTTAGAAATTTTCTTTTTGTACATGGATTTTATGAAAGCCAGCCACGTATCTATGTGATTTCCTATATTGACAGTCGCTTATATCTTGATATGTTCAGAAAACCATGCGTAGCACATGTTGAGGGGGAGAATTATCCTTACTGCTAATGATGCATTGTTGGCATTATTTTTGCAATATTGTTGAAGAAAATTATGTAGTTGGTTGAAGGATGTGATGTTGTAGTCTTTTGTTCGTGGTCATAAAATTCATATATGTTATTTGATGTAAAGTTCATGTAATGACCCATAAAGTAATTCTTGTAATTCTTAGTCATGTTTTCACTATTTAAGGTCATGTCATTTATGTATGTAATCCCATGATGGGAAGATGATTTTATGTAACCCCACTTGGTTGGGTGGTTGATGTAAGTTTGAGTCATTGGTGATAGGAAAAGTCATATTCAGATGAGTGATAGATTCATGTACTTCATTGAAAATATTTTAGCAGATTCAACATGTCCTTAGGGGGAGCATTGGTCAACCCTTTGCCCTTGATGTCAAAGGGGGAGAATATCTTGGTGTTTGAATTGAAAATATTGATGTATTTTTTAGGTATTTATAGGTTGTGGTGATCAAACACTAATGTGGTTACCATTAAGTCCAAAGGGAGGAGATTGTTGAAATTATGATGTATGTTTTGTCCTTGATAGAAACCCACTTTTAGTAGGATAATTATGTGTTGACAAGATGATAACACAGGTCAGTTCAAAGGTGACATAGTGATGGAAAAAAGTGAAAAAATGATGGGACAAAGGTTTGTAGGTTAGAGACAGAAGAATTATGAAGGTAAATATTTTAAGAAATATACGTGGGTTATGTTATCACCCAAAAAAATGAAGCATCATTTGAAAAGGCTGAATAAGTTCATGTGTAAATGGTAGGGTTATAGAATTCATTTTTCATTACTTGGTCAAGGGAAATTTCAATTTTTTCTTATTTAAGCTTACCCTAAGGTCTAAACCCACCCATATTCAAAATCCTTCATGTCACTTCATTCATCATTCTCTGATTCATTTCATTTTCCAATGTTTTTTGTACCAAAAGTGCCAAATTAGCCAAGAAACCAAAGTTTCGTAGCGCATTACACTGTAAAAAGTCGGTTTTTTCTACGAAACTTGCTAATAGTTTCGTAGCAAATATGAAGCAAAACTCGATTTTCTAACTTTGAGAAGTCAACTTCAAAGGCAGTTTCTGAGAAACTAAAAATGAATTTTGGAAATATGAAAGAGATTACTCTTCATAATAGAACTAACAACAAAAACCTCTCTTGGTTTCTTCAAATTCATTAGGAGATGGCAAAAATTAATAAATTAAAATGCGCTACGAAACTGTCTTGTATATGACTGTTTAGCAGTCAACTTCAATTTAGGTTTTTGGTCAAATGAAAACGTTTTTTGGAATTCTGAAAGAGATTTATCTTAATCACAACCCCAGATACAAAAACCACTCTCAAGTTTCTCACAGGTGTTATCAGTTGGGCGATACAAAGATTTCATTCAAGCCCTATTTTCAGAAACAGAGTTTTCATGTTTTACACATGTTTTTCAAATGTCGTTTCTGGACAACAGAACATGTGTTTCACAAAAAAAAGAGAAGTTTTTCTTCTAGACATACTAACCTACAAAAAAATCCTTCCAGTTTGAAAAATACGTCATGGATTAGAAGATATAGGCTTTGTTCCAAGGCCTATGTTTCAGAGAAAAAAAAGGAAAAATCAGCAAGGATGTCTTAAATATGAAAGGTGAGATTGACACCTCAAAACTATTGGTTTGAGTTGGTTTATGGTTGATTGAGGCTAATGATATGTTAGATACAATTTTTTTCCACTTTTAGGTTTCAATTTTGAAATTTATGCAAAAAATATGCATTTACAGCAGTTTCGTAGCGCCTCCAAGCTTTAAAAGCAAAAAGTGCTACGAAACTGCTGTCGCTGCGTTTTTGTCTTCCTGATCAGTTTTAAAGGGTGTTAAGGGCTAAAAATGATATGAGACATGTGTTGAAGGATGATAAAGCTTATTCAAGAGGAAAGAGTTAGAAATTTTGAGGATAAAGGCTTGTTTTAAGGTGCTACGAAAGTGTGCTACGAAACTGCCTTACTTTCGTGGCGCATTGTGTTTCAGTGTTTTTAGCAGGTTTTGGAGAAGGTTTTGGATAGTTGGAGGCTATGAAAGAGTTAAATACCATGCAAGAAATTATTAAACACTCAAGGACCATGAATTCAAGACTAGATGATAGCCAAAATATTCAAAGAAGAAGAAGACCATTTACCTAAGAAACAAGGTTTTGTTTCCTAGTTTTGAGGAGGTCAGTTAAGTGGTCACAAAGCGGTGAATATAATCATCTAAATTCATCCATGTGACAACATACTATTCAAATATGTAATTTATTTAAGTAGATAATGTTGTTAAATATAATAATGAAGAGTTTGAGTCCTAGTTGAAATAGGACTGTCAAGTAGGATAGGTGTATGTTTGTCATAAATTTGATGTTTTATGGTTATGCAAGGTGTCAGTAGGAAACAATTCAATGTATATAGCCTAGAGGCAGATCATATGATGATGTAAGATGTCTATTAAAGGCCATTGGGTCGAATTAGCAAAGGGTTGGAGATTTTTGGCAAAATGGCAGCTTATTGGAAATTGACTGTTTCAGCGATACAAAGATTTGTTACTTGACCAAATTGGGATTTTGAAAGAGTTTTTAGTGCTTAATTGTTCTATATTTACCTTTTATGTATCTATCTTGTAGTGGTTTTCATTTATATTACTCATAATTCATCATTGTGATGCTCTGACTTCCTTGATAAGTGAATTGCCTGTGTATTTCCTTGTCTCATGTGTTTGTGTGCCACTACTAAAAACTCTAACCTGCCTCAACTTCCATGTCATGTAAACTCATTGAATCACTGAAAGTGTTGACTCCATAAGCCCAATTTTTACATACTGACATTATTTTCAACCTACAAGGTTGGATATGTTATCTCATAAGACTATTTGATTGTAAAGCTATTGGAGTTTCTGCTATATACATTAACAACAAAACTTTTCTTCACTTGAGATTATTATTATATTTCAATGAGTTTTCTGTCTTATATTTTTAAAGGTTTTCTCCAATGTCTTAATGATTATTACTTAGAAATCATGATTGTCCATGCTCTGAACATATTTTTCTTGAACCAAAATGGATACTTCGCCTTCCTTATCCATCATTGCAGTAGTGTATGCTCTAGAAAATTGTGATAGCCGAGTCAGGTTTTCAATTGGATTTGAAGGAGTGCCTTTCCATATAAATTCCATTACTTCATTTCCTGGAGGAATTTCAATGCTTCTCATTTTTATTTGTTTTCTTACTAAAAATTTATGGAGAGGGCTGTAGAATACATCCAGTGGAGGGATATAAGTTACCTTCAGAACAATTTCATCAGTTGGAAACACAGGAATGACTTATGTATCTTGAGAGGTTTTCCTAGGATTTTCAATGATTTCTTTTGCCGAAACTGTTTGTCCCTTTGGAGTATGAAATTCTATATCTTTTTGTGAGGATGATACCTCTGGGGTATTTATCAATGTGTTGCTAACTGGAGTCCATATTTTATCTAGTTCACTCTGACTTTGTGAATCTGTTTGTTCTATTCTGAGTTCTTTGCTTGCTTCAGTCGTATAACTGGTAACTAAGACATTTTGAGGGATATGTCTGAGTCTTTGTTCTCTGTACTTATTGAATCTCTATATTTCTATTGGATTTAGGTTCAATTTGACAAAATTTTGGACTTCTTCAAAAGCCCCAACTGATTGCAAAATGTATTCAAATCTATCATCAGTGTGTATGATAGGTTTGAATTTAACTGACTAAGTAAACTTGTTAGCAATATTCACTGGGTCGAACTGTCTTGAGGGTAAAATGGGGAGCTTCAAAAGCTCAATCTTTTGACATTATTTCAATGCATGATTGAAATTACTGAGGGTGAATGTACCACATTGAATTGGAAAACTTGGCCATAAGGATTTTTTACTATCCTTCAAAGATTTGGTGAGTCCATTACCAACAGTTTGGTAAGCGACTTCTCTCGTCATTAATTTATCATAAACATACAAAGGAAGAATATGTTGGGGATCAGAGCTTCCGAATACTCTGATGTATGAAAGAATTCTTCAATAAAACATCTCCCTATCATTTGAAGGTCTAAAAGGGCTTCTTTAGTGAATCTAGGGCTCACTCTGTCAAACATTAATTGATGTAATGGTAACACAACTCCATAACATAGTCTATGAAAATGTGATGCATAATTATGCTCCCATATATCTTTATGATTCAAATGAGTAGGGGTGGGATCCATGGGAGTCCATTTCCAACGCATAACTGGAAAATTGGTAGAAAAACAGATAGGATCAAAAATATATGCACTCATGAAAAATTGGGGAATGGGTTTGGAGGAAGAAGCTCGTGCCTCTTGATATTCGTTAATTTTTTTAGCTATATTTTCAAAAAGAATGGTTGCCCAATTCATAATGTGGGAATTAACACAGGAATCAATCAGGGGAAGTCAATTTATGGAGAACTTGGTATTATCAGGGAGACCATATAATCTTCATAGCATCACGGCTATGAAATTGTAGGGATTTGCAAGTGAGGCGATAGGATACATACCTGATTTCTCATGTTTAAACTTGTTATCCAGTTTCCTCCAACCCTGAATTGTCTTGAAAGGGTCCTCATTTTTCTTTGCAAATTTCTCAACAAATCTATTATCATAGATGTCTTGTGGGTCAGGTAGCTTGTACATGAATTTCAAGTCTTCGGCTCTGAAAGAACCTAATATTTCATTCTTATCAGTTCTTAATTGTCTGTCTTTGATTATTGAATTGTTAAGCACCCACCTAATCATATCGGTATATGGTAAAAGAGTCACCCTTTCCGCTATCCTATGAAGAAAGGAACATGCAATATCTTTAAACTGTAAATTTGAGGGTCTTGCATCATCATCAGTTGCTTTGATCTCCACTACTTCAGGTTCTTCGTCTTCGAGAATGGTATAGATAGCTTTCCACTTTGTGGCACCTCCATCAGCAGTGCAGATTGTATCTGAGACTATCAACCACATTTCTGTGTATTCTTCTTCTGCAACAATCTGTTTGCTGTGCTTTTGCATTACCTTGCGGATGGACATATCTTGAAGGAAAATCCTTATTAAAACAGAGTAATGATCAAATGATGGAATATATATTTGAAATGACCAATTCGAAAAGAAAAGATCTGGGAAGCAGTTGTTCCATTAATTATTCGTAACCAAACAATAATTATTTCTATTGGGATGATAAAACACACTTAATCGTTTCTGACATGATTTATTTCATGTAAAACCTTTATTTAAAACCTATCAAATCTATCGCATCGCACCCTTTGATTCTGCCTTTATGAATCACATTAAATTTTTCTTATGCGATATGCGATTTCGCGATATTGAGAAATCGCAAAATTGCAGTATCAGAATATCGCAAAATCGAAGTTGTCGCAATATTGGAATTTTGGTAAATTTTGCTTAAAGTTTCAAAGATTTATTTGTGATGTGTGATTTATGTTGTCGCTTGCGAAACTCTGATCGTTGATCGCAAAATCGGGATTTCATTGTTTTGTTACACTTATCTTTTAATGAGAAAAGATTATGCAGGATGCGATTTGTGATAGGGTGTTTTCAAGGATATTTTATTAATTTCTTTTTGTTTTAATGTTTTTATTTAATAAAAGCAATAATTTTTTTTGGAGTTTGATTTTTTATCTAAAATGAAAAATAATTTTTTAAAAAGGGTCCCTATTTCTATTTATCAAAGGTCTAGATTATTTTGAAAATAAAAATGGGGGAAAGTTGTTGCATAACACAACAATTGGTGACTCACTTGGGAGAACCAGATATCTCTTATTGGTTTATTTTGATATTTCTAAACTTTCAAAACGAGAAAAAGATATAAGAATAAAAATAGTATGATTCATGAATTAAAAAGTGTTTTATCAGAATATAATCTATTTACCTATCTCATTCCTTCTTAATTAACCCCTTTAATGATAATACATAGGCATCTGTATCAGTCAGTAATCAGTTTTAAAAAGATAAAGTAGGTATTCTCTAAAATTGGTTTCATAGATTTTTACTCATTTATCATAGATAGAGCCATTGTTGCCAGCAAGCGTTTATAGCCTCGACAAGGTTATCTTTTAACCAATAATGATTCATAGTCCCATATGAATTTGATTTCTTATTTCAAAATATAATTTGACATATAATTGAATTTCTTTTTCCTTGATACATTTTCAAAATCATTGTCCAAGTTTGGTGGCCTGATAGTAATTTATACTGAACAAGCTGGCTTGTAATGAGACCCCTTGTCTATTGTTTTTTTTATAATTATTTAGCTATTACCCTGTTGTGGTATGCAATATTGGTAATATCAGTATGGATTATTTTTCTATGATCATGATAAACAAGCTCGTGATGAGACTTATTTTCTTTTGAATTTGTACATCGTATATTTTTCTTTTTCTTTTTTGAATTATACTTTGAAGAATAAACTTTATCAGATGGGATGAATCATTAGCTCGTTTAAGATTTATGGATGATAATTATAGAGTTGGTAGATACCTTTTTGTAGAGAATCCTTGCTAAGTTAAAATTTTCCTTTTTTGACTCATACATAACAACTATATTTTATGATATCAAGAGTCTTTTCAGAAAGTAAATGCCTTTAGTAAATTTGAAATTATTTTTAAAAAATAAAGTTTATTCAATTCTCATAGTTATAATCATCTTTTTACTTCACTTATTTATAGAAGTGAAAAATCAAAATAATTTATCAAAAATTTTAAAAATTTGAATCAACCAAACATGATGCTATTTTCAACTTTTTTTTTTTCCTAAAGAAAAAATAAAATTTAAAGTTTGCTCTAAGAGAAATAATTTTTAAGAATTTGACCATTCACGGGCAAGGAATCTTTCTTACCTGATAAATCTTGCAGCAAAAAGGTGGATAAGCCTACTTTCTCAATGATTTGAAATGGACCAAGCCATAATCTTTGGAATTTGGTATGCTTACCTTTTTCCTCATGTGCCTTATCCCATTTCAAAACAAGGTCTCCAATATCAAAAGTTTTTGAGGTGGTGGATGCTGTGTAAAATGAGGCTTTCACTATTTGTTGATGATGAGCATGTATGGCTTTGGATTTTTCTCTATGTTCTTCCATTTTAAGAATTTGATCTTGTTTAAGTTGAAGGGAAGACGAAGGATGTTCATCAATAAATTGCACTAAAGAAAATGATGGTATTGTTATATTTGTGGGTAGAACTGCTTCTTTCCCATAAACTAACACAAATGGAGAAATACCTATTGAGGCTTTATGGGTGATTATATCTGCCCAAAGAGCAAATAATAACGCTTTGTGCCAATTTTTATAATTTTGTTCTATAGTTCGTTTGATGATTCTGATAAGGTTTTTATTTTTAGATTCAGCTAACCCATTACCTTGTGGATAATAGTTAGCTGAGTATTTTAATTTAAAGACTCTTTTCAAAGAAAATTCTATCATGGCGTTTCTACAAAATTAAGATGCATTATCAAATATCAAAGCTGATGGGAGGCCAAACTTGGTGATTATGAACTGATCAATAAAATATGTAATACTTTGTGTATTAACAGCCTTTAATGGGATAGCTTCTACCCATTTTGTGAAATAATATGTTGCAGTTAAAATATACTTATGTTGTTTAGAAGAGTTTGTAGTTATTTCACCTATGATATCTAACCCCCATTGTTCGAATGGTTGTTGAATATTTACTGGCTATAGCGAAAATGCTGCTTTCCTTTCTCTCCCTGCTGCAGTTTGACACACTTTGCATTTTCTCGCGCATTCATGTGCATCTTTAAATAGAGTTGGCCAATAATAACCAGCATGCATTATTTTATGAGTTGTGGTGTTTCCTCCGAAATGACCTCCAGCAGGTCCATCATGTAATCCCTACATTACTTTTTTAGCTTCAGTTCTCTCTAAACATCTCAATAATACAGAATCATAATTCTTTCTAAATAGCACATCATCTATGAGTTGATATTGATTTGTTTTAAGTCTCAGAGCACGCTTTGTTGTTTAATTGAGATATAATGGAGCATATCCCTTTTTTAAGAAAAATTTCAGATCAGCATATTGTGACTGAGAATCGTTTAGGCTTACCTTGGATTGTTGTATTTCATTTGATTGATCTTCTTTTGTTGGTAAATGAGAGACTCCATGTAACATCCTACATAGACCTTGTCCTTTAAAAATTTTAGCAGGATGTATCTCTACATCATATTCTTGAAGTGAAGTGACCCAATTTGCTCTCTTCTCTCCTACTTCTCGTTGGATTAATTATTGTCTCACTGCTGAGTAACCAACTATTATTCTAGTATGTGTTTTTAGGATAAAATGTCTAAAATGTTTCAAAGATTTAAATAAAACATAAGCTTGTTTTTCCAAAGCTGAATAATTTAACTCAGCACCTTGAAGGTTAGAACTAAAAAACGAAATTGGTGCTTCAATGTTTTGATCATTTAGTTGTGTCAAAACTGCTAGAAATGATATATCATAAGAAAATGTATATAATAAAAATGGCTTAAGAAAATAATGAGTTGTTAAATAAGGAGCTTCGATGATAGCCTTTTTAATCAGCTCAAAAGAATTTCCTCATCTTTTCCCCATTTAAAAATTGAATTTTTCTTGATCATTGATTGCAGGGGTAAGATGATTTGGGAGAAATTGGGAAAAAATATTTTTACAAAATTAAATTTTCCTTAAAAATTATTGCATCGTTTTTTTAGTGTGTGGTAGAGGGATATTTTCGATTTCCTGAATCCTATCGGGGTCAATATGGATTCCTTTTTTAGAGACAATGAAACCTAATAATTTATCTTCTGATAAGGTGAAATAACATTTTTTAGGATTCAAGGAAATGCCGAATTTTCTACATGTTTCAAAAATGTGTTTTAGGTGATTAACATGATTGTTCTATGCTTAGAGTAAAAAATAATTTCATCTAAATATATAACAACTAAGTTATTGATTAGTCTTATAAAATATATATCCATAGCACGTTGAAATGTAGCACCGGCATTAATCAACCCAAATGGCATTTTTTGATATGTGTATGTTCCCCACTTTGTCCTGAATGTTGTATTTAATCTACCATATGGATGTACCATAATTTGATTATATCCTGAAATCCGTCGAGGAAAGACACCAATTCAGATCCTGCAACTGATTGTAATATCTGTTCCATAGTAGGCAAGGTAAAATTATCCTTTTGGAAAGCTTTATTCAAATTTCTAAAGTCTATGCAAATCCTAATGTCTCCATTATTCTTTCTAACTGCGACCATGTTTGACACCCATTTTGAATGTCTAACAGGAAAAATAACTTTGGCTTTGAGCATTTTATTTAATTCAGATTTAATTTGACTTTCTAAATTTGGATGGATTTTTCTAAGTTTTTGTTGAACAGGTTTATCATCTGAGATCATAGGTATGGTATGCTGAATTATGGAAGTATCATATGTCTTGAGATCCAAATAATCCCATGCAAAGATATATTTATATGTTTTCAGCAACTTAATGAATGATATCCTTTCTTCAGGTTTTAAACCAAGACCTAGGTTGATGTTTTGAGGTTTTTTTGGTGTAACAAGATTAATCAATTCAAATTTTAGAGTAGAACTCTGGGTTTTTTAATTGATCATCTTCTTAAACCTATCTTTCAAATCATAGAGATCTTCCATTTTGACTACATATTTGGGAATTGGATTAGTATTTTGTTTAGCTTCAATATTTAAGTCATGTTCATGTTCATCTATGATTTAACCTTCATAAGCTCTATCTGATGTAAGAAATTCTACTATATCTACATCATTGTTAAATATTCTCCAATTTGTTACGTTGTTAGGAATGGAAGGCCTAAAAATTAACTCAATTGAAAATTTTTCTGGGCTAAATTCTTTGGATGGTATAAGCTTAGACTCTACATTAGCAAGTAAATCAGCACTTGCATTTTGTAATCTAGGAATTGTGGAGATGTTAAATGCAAAAAAATGGGATGTAAGGCTCTGAGCTAGAGTTTGATAGTGTTTCAAATGTCCAGAAATGAAATGAATTGTATTTTTGACTTGTCTAACAATTATTTCAGAATCTCCATATACCTGCAAATATTTAACATTTAAACTAATAGCTTTGTACAGATCTTGTATCAATGCTTCATATTCAATGGTATTATTCATGCATTGGAATTCGAGTATGCAAGTTAGCATTGTTTTCTCTCCTTATGGATTTATTAAAACGCAACCTGCTCCTGCACCATCTTCTGATTTTGAACCATCAAAGTATAAAGTCCAAAATAAAGAATTTTTCAAAATTGTATTGCTAAGATTAACACATCTAGAAGTGTCTATTTGAGAAAAGTTCTCAATTTCAGAAATAGCAGTGTTCATTTAAAAAGGTGAAATTTGGGCATTGAATGATCCAAGAAACGATTCAGCTGAGTAATTTCCAATAATATTATTGGTGAAAGCTACAGGCTCATTTGTTTCTTCTAGTTTAGTGATTATATGTTTCATACATTTTTCGCGATCAACTCTGATTTGATTTGGTTTACTATTGTATGGTAACCACATGTGTAACCAATCGGTAGTGAAATATCCATGTAACTTTTCAGACCAATCCCTGCTTAAAATAAGACCATAAAATTCAGGGATGTTTGCGACCAAAATATCAATTACTTGCAGTACCTTTGGATTGGATGATAATCTAATGGATACTGACAGCATTTCTCGAATGACTTCTACTTTTGTTCTATCTAATTGAAATATATGTACATCAGATTTTTGAGGAGTGATATTCAATTTTATATTCTTGGCATGATGTTTGAAGAAGCTCCTGAATCAATAAGACAATTATGAACATTTTTTGTTGAAAATCTTATAAGTCAAAAGTAAAGGAGGAGTGTGAGAAATAGATCTATCGCCAATTAAAACAAGATCATTAGGATTTACTTTGTTTGGAGATGACGGAGGTTTTCCCATATCTTTAGAAGCTTGGGATATAACTGGTGGTTGTATAGGATCTACAGGGATTTTCTTGAGTACTCTAAGTAAAATTTTCTGCTATTGAGTTTGGTCATTTCATGTAATGAAATATTTGCTTTGGTCTTTTTCATATCTTCAATTATATTGTATTTCACTATATCTGAAACTATCAAAGTTTTATAAGTTGTGATAGGATAAGGTGAAATAGGATATGTCTGGACAGTTTTAGATTTTTTGACTGTTGTTTTCTCCTTTGTGGGGAGAGATTTCTATTTCTGATTTGATATAGTTGAATCAGAAGAATATTTTCTTCTTGTAGACACAGGCATAGCTTCCCTTTCTTCTTCTATGGGAAGAATGAAATCCCATAACCCATTCAATTCAACTTCTTCCTCAGACTCTGGTTCTTGTTCAGATGGTGAGGGATCTTCAGTATCTTGATCAGATTCAGCATTTGAAATAACATTTAGAGGTTGAGAAGTTGAAGAAGGATTTTTCTTAAATGGGCGATATGATGTTTTAGATATTGATGATTCAGAAACTTGTTTCTTTATATCAATCATGTCGTTTGACATAGTCTTTAACACTTTTTGAAGACCTTCAAGATCGAATGGATCTTTCAAGATTTTCTTTTTGGAATCTTGACTAAATGTCACTTTCTTTGATTTCTTGTCTTCTATTTCTGATCATTTTTCTAATGCTAAAATTATTTTCACTACAGCAAAAGCTTCTTTCATGTTTTCTAAAAGGGTAGCTTTACCAACTCTATCTATAAAAATAGATATATTAGAAGGTAAAGAAGAATTATACCACTCTATTTGTACATCAACAGCAGGCTTGGAAGCGATTGGGATTTTGTTTAATAACTTGTTAAATATGGAGTTGAAATCTTTGATCCTTGCACCTGAATTTGTTTTTAGATTGGAAATGGCATTGATTAAGGATGCAACAGTTCTATCATCTCCAAATTTTGCAAGAAAAACTTGTTCAAAATTTTCCCAATCGGAAATAGATCCTGTTGGAAGTGAAAAATACCAGGATCCTGCAGATCCTTGTAAAGTATAAGGAAACAATCTGACTACAATGTCTTCATGAGAAACTCCATTAAGATTCATACCTAACATAAAAGTACTGATATGTTCTTCAGTCAGAAGACCATCATCTGGATTATATTTGGGTAGCCATTTTTCCGAATGATCTGGAAGAGGATTTGGATTTGCAATCAATACGGCACCAGGATTCGTCCAAGGCCAAATAGCCATAATTGGATTTGAAGCTTGCGAAGATACAGAAGTAGATCCAAAAGTAGGGGGGATGGATGTGGAACTTACAACTGGAACAGTACTACTTGTGATAGTACTGATTGTTTGAGTATAAGAAATGGAAGAATAAGAAGATGTAGATTGAGTAAGAGGATGTGAAGAAGTAACTGAAGGAAAATTTGATGTGACTTCACTCGTATCTGACTTAGATCTGGATATAGAAACTTTTTTGCAATGTGATTCTATTGGAAACTCAAAAGGAGGAATTCCAAGTATTTCTCTTTTGGATCGAGTTAATATACCAGTCTCTTTAAATAGGGAAATGGCAGCAGCTTTAGAAACTACGGATTAATTGGCTTTTTTGTAGAAATATATATTCCTTCTAATTTTGAATTAAAGACTAAACTTCGGGAGACTTCGAGGTGATTAAGACGATTATTTAATAAATATTTGAGGAGATGAGGGGGAATTTTCTACAATTTCAATTTGAGTTGGTGATTTAGAGTTTGATCGGAAGTTGTAGGATGCTTTTGGGAGTCGACTCTTTATGAGACTTCTAGTTTGAGGTTTATATTTATATTATCATCATATTCGGACCCTCCTTCCCTTTCAAAAATGTTGAGGCCTCAGAAATCTGTGGCAACAACAAGGGGGATAACCACCTAGTCTAGACCTTAAAGTAGTTCCTTTTCCGTTTGGGATAGTGGCTCCGACTGGGTGTAATGGGATCAATTTCTCAGATTTGAGTTTTTGTATGATTGTTGAATTTATCTCAAAGGATTTGCATAAAAAATTACTAAAAACTAAAAAAAAATTATTCTAAAATGAAAAACTTTGAATTAAGTCTAATTTAATCACCCAGGATAACACCAATTTTATGCAATTTAGAATGATGTATATTCAGTCTGTGATGATTTAGATAAATATTAGACTTAATAGAATTAATACTTTGAAAGATGATTCTTTTGAAAAAATAGTTAATAAAAATAAAATGTAAAACATATCGTATATATTATGATGATCATGTATAAATCAATTTCTATCTTTATATGGTACAATAGTGCAACTAATATTTCAAACAGAAACAATTGATTTCATACATAATTCATGAAAGCTGAACTTATTACTAATGTTTAAAATAGAATTTAACATACATGATAATAGTACCAGATGTATATTGTCCTATTCATTTGATCAGCAATAATAGGCAAAAATCAATCCTTTTATCAATGAGTTTTTCAGAGAATACAAAAGTGCATCAACAATGATCAACAAAATGATGTATAACTAGAAAGGCCATGTTCCATTATTTCATCGAGGCATCTATAGACTTAAAATAAGGCATTCTTTGTAAATGTTCTCAATAAAATTCTGGACCCTTCTCTAAATGCATGAGAAGGGTTTAAATAATAATTTAACAACTTACAAAAAAATAGATTATACAAAATATCTTATGAGGTGGTTTCAAACAACCTTCTTCATTCCTAGTGCCTATTTGCTAAAATTGAAATTATTAAAAACAAACTAACTTATAATCATCCCGATGATAGATTACTGCCAACTCTGTTTTTCTGCTCACAAATATCTGACATCGGCTGAACTTGTGGAGGCTTCCCGAACTGCGTCTTCATTTGCTCAGCAAATATAGTATCCTGTAAAAGTGGCTACATTTTCTGAATGGAAGTTAGAGAGCAACTCAATGTCATTAATTGACTATGAAATTTAACCAGTAATTGCCAGTATGATTCCCAATAAGTCTTCTTTAGCTGTGCAAGCGTTTCTTCCCAGAGTTGACCTGTGCGTTTCCATGTTTGTTCTAAATTTCTGATATCAAGAATTCATTTGTGATTTCCTTCTTTAATCAAACCAGAGGTATGCAACATATGGTTAATCATTTTGACCATACTCTTTGATATACCTGCTACTCTAGGTATGGCTAACTCTGCCTATTTTACCTATGCATCCCAATTAGTAAAAAGGATATCTTTGAAAGTTTCTTTGATCTTTGGGAGACTTGACTTTCTCCCTTCTTCTGAATCCTGCCATTCAATATAATCAGAAATTTTAGTATCGAGTCCATTAAACTCAATTCTATGGTCAATGACTGTATTGGTCAATTTTTCAATGATTTCCAAGTGTGGGATTATGTCTGAAATCTGTAAATAAACAATTTTTTTTGTTTTGAGAGTAAGGAATTCAATGCCAATGATTCTTTTATGAATTCCTCTGTAGTAGGAATAACTTCATAGTTTGTAATCTCTTCTCTCAATTCTTTAATCAATGTGTTTTTGATAGATAATTCATTTTCATGAAATATCTTAAGCATATCCATATCTTGCTTAAATTTGAGGAGTTTCTGCTCTACCTTCTGATTTAAACTGATCCTTTCTTCATCCAATTGCTACTATAGCTGCATGATCTTATCATATTTTTCTTGAATCAAAATGGATACTTTGGTTGCCTTATCCATCGTTGCAATAGTGTATGCTCCAGCAAATTGTGATAGCCGAGTCATATTTTCAATTGGATTTGAAGGAGTGTCTTTCCATACAACTTCCATTACTTCATTTCCTGGAGGCATTTCAATCCTTCTCCTTTTTTTTTTTTTTTTTTACTACAGCTTTATGGAGAGGGCTGTAGAATACATCCAGTGAAGGGATATCAGTTACCTTGAACAATTTCATCAGTTGGAAACACAGGCATGACTTATGTATCTTGGGAGGTTATCCTGGGACTTTCAATGATTTCTTTTGCCAAAACTTTTTATCCCTTTGGAGTATGAAATTCTGTATCTTTTTGTGAAGATGATACCTCTGGGGTATTTATCAATTTTTTGCTAACTCGAGTCCAGATTTTATCTAGTTCACTCTAAATTGTGAATCTGTTTGTTCTGTTCTAATTTATTTTCTTTCTTCAATCATATAACTGGTAACTAAGACATTTTGAGGGATACGTCTAAGTATTTGTTCTTTGTACTCGTTGAATCTCTGTATTTCTTCTGGATTTAGGTTCAATTTTACAAAATTTTGGACTTCTTCAAAAGTCCCAACTGATTGCATAATGTCTTCAAATCTATCATTAGTGTGTATGATAGGTTTGAATTTAACTGATTGAGTAAACTTGTTAGAAATCTTCTCTAGGTCGAACTATCTTGAGGGTAAAACGGGGAGCTTCAAAATCTCAATCTTCTGACATTATTTCAATGCATGATTGAAATTACTGAGGGTGAATGTACCACACTGAATTGGAAAACTTGGCCATAAGGATTTTTTACTATCCTTCAAAGATTTGGTGATTCCATTACCAACAGTTTGGTAAGCGACTTCTCTCTTCATAAATTTATCAGAAACATACAAAGGAAGAATATGTGGGGGAGAGGAGCTTCCAAATACTTTAATATATGAAAATGTTTCTTCAAAAAAACATCTGCCTATCATTTGAAGGTTTGCAAGAGCTTCCTTCATGAACCTAGGGCTCACTCTGTCAAACATAAATTGATGTAATGGTAATACAACTCCATAACATAGCCTATGAAAATGTGGTGCATAATTATGCTCCCATATCTCTTTATGATTCAAATGAATAGGAGTAGCATCCGTGGGAGTCCATTTCCAACCCATAACTGGAAAACTGGTAGAAAAGCAGGTAGCATAAAAAATATATGCACTCATGAAAAATTGAGGGACGGGTTTGGAGGAAGAAGCTCTTGTTTGGCGATATTCATTAATCACTTTAGCTAGATTTTCAGAAAGAATGGTTGCCCAATTCATGATATGGGAATTAACACATGGATCAATCATGGGAAGCCAATTTATGGGGAATTTTACACCATTTTTGGTCTCTAAACTGTTATCATTAGATGGACCCAGTACATCATGTAAGACCAATTTTACTCGAAGTAAAATTGCTTTCACTATGAAAATAACTTAGTAAATCACCTTTATTAAGTTGTTTATGGTCTAAACAGGAAACCCCATAGGGAAATCTTAAATAAATATATATTTGTTTGATTTTCCTGAGGAAATAATTAGTTAAACAATAGTTTAATTAATATTTCTGGTTATATTTAACCCAAAACAGAGAAATTAATTAGATAAATCATTATTTATCTTATTATTTTCTAAAGAATAATTGTTTAAATCTTATTTAAATAATATTCTTTGTTAAATATGACTAATTCACCCTTAAATAATTAAATAAATCGTTATTTATTTGATTATTACTCAACCATATCCTTAAAATGATAAATAAATCATTTATTTATTTATTATTACTTAATCACATCCTTAAAATGATAAATAAATCATTTATTTATTTATTATTTACAAATAAGAGGATTTGACTCAAGTCAAATTCCTTTTCCCTCCAACAAATATAATAAAATATTCCATAAAAGTTGGATCTTGATTTGGTTAATAATATTTTAACTATGCACCAATATCTAGACTAACTCAATATTTTGTTATAAATAGAAGGGTTTTCCCATTCATTTATCACCTTTTGTTGCCTAAAGATCACTCTGATCTAAACTTTTGGTCTGGCTATTGATCCACCATCATAGCCAGATTTTTCCATTTTTGTCTAGGTTTTCTACACCATCAAGAGAGAGGAATTCTAAATACGAAGTGCTGAGGACTTACAAGAACCCATCCCATTGAGGAGAATCGGGAACACCCTCTTGTGTTTTCCTCCCAGGTGCCATTAATACAAAATTCATTTGATATATTCTTGTCTTGTCTATTGGATGCATGGAGTAAATCTTATTTTTTCTATTGTTTAATGTCTTCTAATGCATAGATATAGATTTTTGCAGCATTTATCTTGATCACCTAACTACAGATCTAAAGATATTAGTAGTCATTTTTGCTGTTAGGGTTGTTTGTTATGCGCAGCTAAAGTGGTCTTTTTTCGTACACTCACAATCAGATTCATACTAGCATTTGGTATTATCAAAGTCATATAATCTACATAGCATCACGGCTACAAATTTGTAGGGTTTTCCGGTAGGAAATAGGGTACATACCTGATTTCTCATGTTTGAAATTGTTGTCCAGTTTCCTCCAACCCTGAATTGTCTTGAAAGGGTCCTCATTTTTCTTTGCAAATTTCTCAACAAATATATTATCATAGATGACATCCTGTGGGTCAGATAGCTTGTACATGATCTTCAAGTCTTCGACTCTAAAAGAACCTAAGATTTCATTCTTGATAGTTCTTAATTGTCTGTCCTTGACTGTTGAATTGTTAGGCACCCACCTAATCATGTCGGTATATTGTAAAAGAGTAGCCCTTGCCGCTATCCTATGAACGAAGGAACATGCAATATCTTGAAACTATAAGTTTGAGGATCTTGCATCATCAACAGTCGCTTTGACCTCCACTACTTCAGGTTATTCATCTTCAAGAATGGTATAGATAGCTTGCCACTTTGTGGCACCTCCATCAATAGTGTAGACTATATCTGAGACTGTTGGCGATATTTATGTGTATTCTTCCTATGCAATAGTCTGTTTGCTATGCTTTTTCATTACCTTGCGGATGAACATATCTTGAAGGAAAATCCCTATTAAAAAAGAGTACTGATAAAATGATGGAGAATATATTGGGAACCACTAATTAGAAAAGGAAATATCCGGGAAGCAGCTGTTCCATTAATTATCCGTAACCAAACAATAACTATTTGCATTGGGATGATAAAACACACTTAATCGTTTCTAACATGATTTATTTCATGTAAAATTTTTATTTAAAACCTGTCAAATCTATCGCATCGTGCTTCTTTGAATGTATCTTTATGAAGCATATTAAATTTTGTTTATGTGATATGCGATTTCGTGATATCACGAAATCGCAAAATCGCAATATCGGAACATCGCAAAATCGGAGTTGTCGCAATATCGGAACTTTGGTAAAGTTTTCTTAAAGTTTCAAATATTTATTCTCGATGTGTGATTTTTGCTGTCGCTTGCGAAACTCTGATCGCTGATAGCAAAATCGAGATTTCACTTTTTTGTTTCTTATCTTTTAATGAGAAAAGATCATGCAGGATGCGATTTGCGATAGGGTATTTTCAAGGATGTTTTTATTACTTTATTTTTGTTTTTTATGTTTTTATTAAACAAAAGCAATAATGTTTTTGTGAGTTTTATTTTTTATTTTTTATCTATTTATTGAAGGTCTAGATTATTTCGAAAAAAATTAAAATGGAGGGGAGTTGTTGCAGAGCACAACAGTATGAAATCTTGCCAAATGGTTCATTATATTCTCTTTTTGATTTCCATGTTGCATTTTATGAGATGTATGAAGAGTGTCATCTCTCCTTATTGCTGGTCAAAGACTGCTGTAAACATTGTGTGAGTTTTATTGAATATTTGGAAATTGTTATAAAGATGATGAGTTCATGGATGAGGAAATTTTAGAGGCCCTTCATGACAATCCCTTTCATCACCAAGAAGAAAGGATATCCTCTCTCTTGGATGAAAATGAAACCCAGCAGGAGTTCATTTATGATAATCATGCTACATCATTTGAGTTTGATGAAAATTTGCAGAAGACCTGTCAGTCTTTTGATCATCAAGAGTATGAGAATCATTGCAAACAAAAAGAGAAAATATTGGAAGATAGTTACTATAACTCCCAGGTAAAGAAAAATTTTGATTCTTCATGTTATTTCTTGCATCAGTCTACATCAAATAATGATCACACTAAGGAATAAGTGGGTGAAAATTTTTCTTTATCCTTGTCTTCTAATCTAAAATCATTTGAGTGCAAGTCAGAAGTTAAGATTCAATTTATGGATGAAGTTGCTAAGAATATCAAAAAAGACATTGAAGTTTTAGAAGATCAAATTAAACCTTATAGGCTTCATGATCAAGATCAGTCTTTTCAAAAGTTATTAATGCTAGAAAACAAAGAGAGGGTGCTGTTACCTTTCTCCTTTGAGTTTGAGGAAGAATACACTGTTTTTGAAAATTAGTTTGAACAGCAGTTTGATAGCACACAACTGAAATTTTTGTGTGGCTGAGTAAAGCATATATGAATTGTCCAAAGCTGCAAATTGTCTTGAGATTCATCAAACAGATTATGTATTCTATGATCCTATAGCTGACTACATGGAAGAGTTCTTTAGTCCATATTTCCAGTTATATTTTCATTATGAGGATCAGATACATTTTATGTTGCCTTGGTCATTTTAGTGTCATGATTACTTTTGGTTCAATTGCAGTCAACAGGTTCAAGTGTCAGATCAGATCAATGACTAGCTTCATTGAGAGTTTCATGTTGCTTGAGTTAAAAATGGAGATTGTAGCTGTTAGGGTAGGTAGGAGTGTGTGAATAAGCTCAAAGTTGACTGAGCATCTTTTCAGTAGGTACAAAGTTGGTTTTCCAGCAGTAATCATCAAGATTGAGCCCGAGGAGAAGGCCATAAGAGCTTGGTGAAGTTTTCATAAATTTCAGAGTTTTTATTTCCAAGAAGATGGATGGCATTGGAACTACAGGTGCTTTGGTGTACCACAAGGGCACACCATCCCAAGTGGAGCCACTGTTATCACCCAAAAAAATGAAGCATCATTTGACAAGGTTGAATAAGTTCAATTGTAAATGGTAGGGTCATAGAATTCATTTTTCATTACTTGGTCAAAGGAAATTTCAAATTTTTCTTGTTTAAGCTTATCCTAAGGTTTAAACCCGCCCATATTCAAAATCCTTCATATTAGATCATTCATCATTCTCCAATTCATTTCATTTTCCAAAGTTTTTTGTACCAAAAGTGAAAAATTATCCAAGAAACCACAGTTTCGTAGCACATTACATTGTAAAAAGTCACTTTTTGCTACGAAACTAGCTAATAGTTTCATAACAAATATGAATCAAAACTCTGTTTTCTAACTTTGAGAAGTCAACTTAAAAAGCGGTTTTTGAGAAACTAAAAACTAATTTTGGAAATGTGAAAGAGGTTTTTCTTAATAACATACATAAATATAAAAACCTCTCTCAGTTTCTTCAAATTCATTAGGAGGTGGCATAAATTGATAAATTAAATGCGCTACGAAACTGCTGTTATGAAACTGTCTTGTATATGACTGTTTAGCAGTCAACTTCAAGTTCAGTTTCTGGCCTAATGAAATTTTTTTTTTGGAATTATGAAAGAGGTTTGTCTTCATCACAGCCCTAGCTAAAAAATTTTCTCTCAAGTTTCTCATAGGTTTTATCAGTTGGAAGATACAAGGATTTCATTGAAGCCCTATTTTCAGAAACAAAGTTTTCCTCTTTTACACATGTTTTTCAAATGCAGTTTCTGGACAGTAGGAGATTTTTTTCAAAAACACAAGAGATTTTTGTCTTCAAGACATATTTATATACATAAACCTCCCTAATTTTTTCAAAATACATCATGGATTGGAATATATAGGCTCTGTTCCAAGGCCTAGTTTTTAGAAAAAAACAGGAAAAATCAGCAAGGATGTCTTAAATATGAAAGGTGAGATTGACACCTCAAAACTCTTGGTTTGAGTTGGTTTATGGTTGATTGAGGCTAATGATATGTTATATACAAGTTTTTTCCACTTTCAGGTTTCAATTTTCAAATTTATGCAAAAGAACTGCATCTACAGCAGTTTCATAGCGCCTCCAGGCTTAAAAAGCAGAAAAGCACTACGAAGCTACTGTAGCTGCATTTTTATCTTCCTGATCCGTTTTAAAGGGTTTTAAGGGCTGAAAATGATATGAGACATGTTTTGAAGGATGATAAAGTTGATGCAAGAGGAAAGAGTTATAAATTTTGAGGATAAAGGCTTGTTTTAAGGCGCTACAAAACTGCCTTACTTTCGTAGCGCACTGTGTTTCAGTCTTTTTAGTAGGTTTTGGAGCAGGTTTTTGATAGATGGAGGCTATGAAATAGTTAAATACCATTTCAAGAAATTATTAAACACTCAAGGACCACGAATTCAAGAACAAATTATAGCCAAAATATTCAAAGAAGAAGAAGACCATTTACCTAAAAAACATGGTTTTGTTTCCTAGTTTTGAGGAGGTCAGTGAAGTGGTCACAAAGTGGTGAATCTCATCATCTAAATTCGACCATGTGACAACATACTAGTCAAATATGTAATTTATTTAAGTAGATAAGTTTGTTAAAGATAATAATGAATAGTTTGAGTCCTAGTTGAAATAGGACTGTCAAGTAGGATAGGTGTCTGTTTGTCATAAATTTGATGTTTTATGGTTATGCAAGGTGTCAGTAAGAAAAAATTTAATGTATCTAGCCTAGAGGTAGATAATATGATGATGTAATATGTCTATTAAAAGCCATTGGGTCGAATTAGCAAAGGGTTGGAGATTTTTGGAAAAATGGCAGCTTATTGGAAATTGACTGTTTCAACAATACAAATATTTGTTACTTAACCAACCTGGGATTCTGAAAGAGTTTTTAGTGCTTACTTGTTCTATATTTACCTTTTGTGTATCTCTCTTGCAGTTTTTTTCATTTATATTACTCATAATTCATCCTTGTGATGCTCTGACTTCCTTTATGTATCTCTAGTGTCTTAATGCTAATTGCTCAGAGCTCATGATTGTTCATGCTCTGACTTCCTTTAAGTATTAAGCTATGGTCAAATGAGTTTTAGGTCCTATATTTTGAAAGGTTTTATTCAATTTATTAATGCTTATTACTCAGAACTCATGATTTTTCATGCTTTGAATTCCTTTAAGTATTAAACAATGACTTATATTTTTTAAATATTTTGCCTCAATGCCTTGATGTCTCATTACTCAGAATTAGTGTGTAAACATGCTCTAACTTCCTTTGAACCTCAAGTTATTGGGATTTTCCTGAATGTGTTATTATTTAATTGAAATATATATAAGCCTCAGCTTCCACAAGGAGAGCCTTTGTCATCTTTATCCCTGTCACTGACTCCATAGCCCAATGGTAGCAAGCCTTCATCTTTTCAACCTGTAAACATACAAAACCAAGACATAATTCATAGATTTAGCCATATATCTATATTTTTATTCCATATCATTAACCCTTGAGAGAGCCCTCTCAGGATGAGGAGGCTAATCCTCATTCACAATATTGGTTTGAAATAGTTACACTGAAGTTGTATGATCAACAACCAATCAGGTATGATTTTGGTGATAACAGGTTATATGAGGAAAAATTGCATACACACGCAGATATGGAGAAACAAGGGCACGTAAATTTGGCACAATATGATTCATTAAATACCAAGGGTCTTTACCATGGTATTGGCCCACAATATTGAGCGTAGTAATGAATATTTGATCCCGTCAAGGATTACCACTAGCACTAGTGTGGTTTTGGCTCATGGTATGGGCTAAGGCTCAAGCTATATAAGGATGAGAAGACCAAAGTGTTAAATAATGCATACGTGAAAGTGATTGATAACTATTTTGATATGAATTTTTATTGCATGGTATGGGCTATTAATGAATGGTTAATCTGAAATAAGTATGCCCCTGGTAACATAATCATGGATCAATATCATTAGACCTGAAATGACTATGGATTGTATGATCTTCTTATGGATCGATTAGATCTGTGTTTTTGACGTGTGTTTATTGATGTGTATGACATGATCTAGTATGTTTGAAGTTTTGATGAGCTCAAGTGTGAGTTAGAAATTATAGATCTATACACAACTTTGATACAGGTCAGACGCGCACACACACAGGTTTTATCCTGAGAAGTAGCATATAATTTATGCAATATGTTTAGATCTATACATGGGTTTAGTCCGTGAAAAGCATGTATACACGTGAAATGTATTTATGGAAAGTGTGTATGAAAGCCAAGGATTATGCAAAATAATATGTTTAATCTGTTTATACATTATTGTTGTATTTCTATTGTCTATTAATGAAGTCTTCAAAATTATCCAATCTGACAGAATGTTTCAGTATGTCTGTGTACAAGTCATTGTCTGGATCAGATTGACAATATTTTAGAATTTAGTATGTTGATATATGTACACATGTTTCATTAATGAAAAGCGTGTATATACGCCAGTTGGTTTATGAAAAGTAGCGTACATATTTTTTCATGTGATTGATCAGGGTTGCAGTTGATTCAATATGTTGATGTAGTTGTTTTGGGTTCATTTATGATATTCTGGTTACAATGATCTCACTGTTTTGGTTGATTTGAGTTGGTGATTTGTTGAGTGATTGTTTGCTTTAGTGATTCATTGGTTCAATGATCGATTGGTTTAGTGGTTGTTTGATTAAGTGATTTCGTGATTGGTTGAATGATTTGGTACAATGATTAGTTTCAATTTTGATTTATGATATTGGGCTTAAATGATGTTAGCGAGATCAGTCTGAAAATTTGTTGAAAAGTAGCCTACAAGTTGTGATATGTAGAAGCAGGTGGATCGAGTGTGAAAAGTTATGAAATGTGGTACATTATGGTGCTAAGGGTTGGACCCTTCAGTGAGGAAGTCGAAGCTTCCTTCCAGTAGTATCTGGTGATCAGAGCAGGGGGTTGGAGCTCCCTTCTAGTGGGTGTTGGTAAACGAGATTAGGGGGTTGAAGCTCCCTTCCAGTAGGAGATGGAGAATGAATAAAGGTTGTGTCATTTAGCAAGTGGGTTCCTACGTGCTAGCATGAGTTTGCACCAGTACAATATTGTATGAAATTTTTCATGATAATAAGATTGAAGACAGACATGACAAAAATTGTGGTTTTCTCCCATATTGGGTTTCCACCTTAAATCCTTGTGTTCATATGTGTTTCTTGTGTATAATGATTTATTATGTTGTTAATGCACTTGTTTACTTCTTATCTGATGTATGATGAATCACTAACATACTGGTTTAAGACAAAATGATGAAGATTTAACTGAAATAGAAGCTTACCAGATATACTCTAGTTGTCTCCATAAAATTCATGTATATACACAGGTTTACTTAAAGAAAGTAGTGTACAGAAATCAGAATAAAATAAAAATTCTATGAAAGTTTTAAAATATAGAATCAGCCCCCCTCTTAGTATTTTTCCCAACAATTGGCATCAGAGCAGGTCCTTCAAAAGAAGCTTGATCACTTGAATAAATATCTACCAAGTTGAGGAATCAAGAAGGGGAAACATCTATTAGGCCACCACTCTTCAATGGAAGTAATCTAATTTTCTGGAAGACAAGAACAATATCTTATCTACAGTCTCTTGGAGCATATGTATGGGCAATCTTTGAATGAGATTATCAGTATCCAACCACAATTCCCACAGATGTGGCAGAAAAGAAGAAATATGAAACCAATGCAAAAGTTGTGAATGCATTGTTGGGAAGCCTGAAAGAATTAGAATTTGTCAAAGTTATGCAGGTAAATTGAGCAAAGGAAATATGGGACAAGATAATTTAGAGCTATGAAGCCGATGACAAGGAAAAACGTGCTAAACTCCAAACTCCTAGAATTCAATATGAAACTCTCAAAATGCATAATTATGGAAGTATGACAAGTTTCTTTCTACGCGTAGATGAGATTGTGAATCATATGGGAAATATAGGTGAATATATAAAAGACTCAATTTTAGTAGAGAAAATATTGATATCTCTAACTCCAAAATTTGAGTCAAAAGTGTCCACCATTGAAAAAAAGAGGGATTTGCAGAACCTTACTTTTGTACAACTTCATGGGATGTTAACAACCTTTGAAATGAGAAAATGAGGCTCCTCATAAATCAAAGAAGCTGCATTCAAAGAAACTACAAGAGGAAAATAAAATTAATAACATAAGGAATCAAGTTATATATCAGGAGAAGATGAGGTAAATTTTGTAAAGAAACTCCAGCTAGGCATCAAAAGGTTCAAAGGTGAGCTTCCCTTCAAGTGTTTTTCTTGTGGTCAAGATGGTCATTATGTTTCTAAGTGTCCCTGTAAAGAAAATCAGGATAAAGGAAAATAAATTGCAAAAGGAAAAGGGAAACAATTTGAAAACAAGAAAATTTATTATACTCATGGAGATAGTGATGGTTGGTCAAATAGTGAAGAGGGGGAATCTGATCAAGATTTTAAATTACTCATGGCATTTGAAAGAAGTAATAATGAGACTAATGAAAAATTCGTGGATCCTTTAGAAGAAAAATATTTTTTTGAATAAATCACTCGCCTTAAAGTATGGTTAGAAGAAGATAAAATGACTATATATACTTTAAAGGAACAAATCATAGAAAAAGAGAAGGAGAATGAAAATATAGAACGTGAAATAGTAAGTCTAAGGAAGGAACTTGAGAAGATAAAAAATCTAAAACTTAGATTTGCTAAAGGATCATATGAAACTTTAGATGAAATCATCAAGGTACAATGCTCCCCTCTTATGAAGACAGGCCTTGGATACAATGGAGAAACATCAAAGAATGAAAATTCCTCTACAATAACAGGAAGCTATATTAATGTGACAAAAAGAAGTCATCACAACACCAACATTCAGCAAAATAATAAAGACACTCCACAGGTAAATCATGCTCACTATAATCCAAGGATAAATAAAAATAGAAGCTTCAATAAAAGGTAAACAAAAATAGATGATACTATGATCACATAAGTTTCTACTTTAATGGAAAATGTTTTTCATGCCATAATTTTGGTCACAAGGTTTCTCAATGTGTTACATATAAGACCATCATGACTATAAAGAAATGAGATAGGAATCAAGAAAAGTTCCTATAATAATTTCTCACCCCTTCAAGATGAAATTGAATGCTCATTTTGAAATAAATTTTGATATGAGGAACCTGGATGCAGGAGAAAAATATAACCATCATCTCAAAAGGAGAAAATAACGACAACTTCTAAGGTATGGAAAAGGAAGAACTTAAAATCTAAAAGTTGTTGTATAGCATTATATGTGGAAGATCAAGAAAATCAATGGTACATTGACAATGAATGCTCAAAACACATGAAATGTGATAAATGTAGGCTCATTTCATACAATAAATTAAATATAGAAAATAATGTTACTTTTGGAAATGACTCACCTGTTGTAATTAAAGGTGAAGGATTTTTTTTTCTAAAAGAAAAGGTGAAAGCTAGTAATGTTATTTTTGTCAATGGATTGAACCATAACTTGTTAAGTGTTAGTTAAATGTGTGACTAAGGGAATAAGGTTGTTTTTAGATCAAAATAATGTGTGGTTCGTGAACTTGATACATGGAAGACCATAATAAAGGGGACAAGAACTTTGAGTAATCTTTATGTCTTGAAATTTGGTCATGAACAATGTTTCTTAGGAAAAGAGGAGGAAAGATGGTTATGGCACAGAAGGTTGGGACATCTAAGCTTCTCACAACTACAAAAGTCAATAAAGCTTAAAGTTTTTCATGATTTTCCCAACATCACCTTGCCAGAAAGTACCATATGCAAGTCATGTCAATTCGGCAAGCAAACTAGGGTACAATTCAATGCCAAAGAAGGATCAACAAGTAAGCCTCTTGAACTTACATATACTGATTTGTGTGGGCGAGTAAGGAAAAATTCACCTCAAGGAGAAAAATACTTCATCTTATTTATTGATGACTTCTCTGGAATGTGTTGGATTGATTTATTAAAACACAAATGTGAAGAATCTGATAAAGTAAAAGTCTTTAAGTCATTAGTGGAAAATGATTTAGATCTAGAAATAAAATGCCTTAGATTTGAAAGAGTAGGATATTTCATATCAGATGATTTTTTTAAAATTTTTGTGAACAACATGGCATCAAAAGGAATTTCTATGAAGCCAGAACTCCCCAGAAAAATGGGGTACCAGAAAGGATGAAGAGAACAGTCCAACAAATGGATTGTGTTATGCTTGATGATTCTAGAACAACTAATACGTTCTGGGGTGAAGCAACACATACTATAGTCAATATTCTCAACAAATATCATGTTCGAGTAAATAGTGATAAAAATCCTTATGAAATTTGGTATGGTAAGTCTCCTACTGTAAATTATTTTAGAGTCTCTGGAAGTAAATATTTAATCAAAAATAATGATGAAAAACGTGGTAAGTTTGAGGCTAGATCATATGAAGTAATTCTTCTTGGTTACTCAGCTAGAAGAAAAGGATACAAATTTTAAAATAAAAGACTTCAAAATATTGTTGATGAATTGATGTTGTGATTGATGAAGCATGCAGAGATTCCAAAAATATAATAAAAACAAAAGATGATGATGATGAGTGCTTTCCCATATAAAATCAAAGTGATGTAGAAGATGAAACTAAAGAAGCATCGAAATAAGGAACAACCATCAGGGAAAAGACTCCATCCACATATGTTCAAAAGAATCATCTAGAAACTCAAATTCTAGGAGAAAAGGAAACTAGAGTACAAAAAAAAACTCTTGTGGGATCTCCTTGCTATCTAGCTTTATTATCCACTAATGAACCTCAAAACGTAAATCAAGCTAGTAAAGATTAATGATGGGTGAAGTCCATGGATGAATAAATAGATCAAATTGAAAATAATAATACATGGGAATTAGTTCCAGGGCCTCATGATATAAATGTTATTGGGAACAAATGGATATTCTAATTTTTTTTTAATGAAAATGGAGAAGTAATTATAAATAAAGCTAGACTTGTTCGCAAAGGCTATGCTAAACAAGAAGATATAGACTTTGAAGAAACATTTTCACCTGTAGCCAGACTTGAAGCCATAAAATGTTTCTTGCATTTTAAATTTTTCGTCATTTGCTGAAGTTTACCTTGAGAAAGCAGTGAAGGAGGCATCTTGAAACATCATCTTGATCCTGGTTGGAAATAATCACCTATTTAGGTGGGGCCCACCACAGAGCTATTTTTAGGTGTATGTCTATTTTTAGAAATGGTGAGTATATTCTATAAGTTGGGATACTATTTGTAGATGGTTGGTCAAATGTGAAAAATAGATGGTATTTTAGAATATTTGTGAAGTCTATTTATAGAGCGATCTAAAAATAGATGCATGTCGGATGTGTAGCTCTTAATAATGTTTGGACTCTAAACAATATCTTATTCTCTTGGAGCACTTCGGTTCGGTGCCTGGTGTAGGTTTTAACCTGAAATAAATTACCTACACACGAATCTTATAACGAGAAAATATGATAAGCGAGAGCATAAAACATAAAACAGATAAACACAGAGATTTTCCCCTGGATCCCAAATCGGGATGACCAGCTTGATTTTTCATTATACTCCTTTTAGTGTTACAACACATATATATACATGCTGAAGCATACATAAACCCCAATCCATAAACCCTGGATTAGAACATAACCGTAGTTCCCTTGACCGGATCTACAAAAATACCAGGGGCCAAAAACCATCGTACCCCAAAACCATGTGCAAAACCATGCACAAAACCATGGATGCGGACGACCCACCAGAAATTAAGGACCAGAAAAATTCTCGCCGAGGCGCTACTCCCGTACCCCCGACAGCGGGGGGAAACCACCCCCATGCGTGATTAGTCATCGAAAGAATATAACACATACCCAAAATTCTCCCACTCGTTGTTTTCTTTCCGCAGGGGGCCACAGGAGAGCTTAGTCATTCACCCAATTCTTCAACACCTATTGTTTCTCTACACCAAGAGAACTTCTGAGTGCTCACAGACTTCTTCAATGCATCTACAACATTCTTCAAAGTGTCCACCTTTACCAGCAACACCCTTTTAGCCTCAACCATATCTCTAAAAAAGTGATATTGAACATCAGTGTGCTTTGTCTTTGAATGATAAGCAGGGTTCTTAGCCAAGAAAATTGCACTTTGGCTATCACAGTCTATCCTTATAGCTTGCTGTACCAACCCCATACTCGAACACAATCTCTGCAACCAAACTGCTTCCTTGCTTGCATGAGTGGCTGCTATGTATTCTGCCTCTGTAGTTGAAAGAGCCACTACAGACTGTCTTTTACTCATCCAACCGACTGCGCCTCCAAATAGGCTAAACACATACCCACTTGTAGATCTTCTTTGGTCCAGATCTCCAGCCCAGTCTGCATCAACAAAACCACGAATGTCCAACATTCTTTCCAATCCTGGTCTTCCCTGGTAGCACAAGCCATAATCACTAGTGCCACGTAAATATCTGAAAACTCGCTTCACTACTGTCCAATGCTCCTTCCCCGGGTTTGACATAAACCTGCTCAATACTCCCACTGCATGTGCAATGTCTGGTCTAGTACAGACCATTGCATACATCAGGCTACCCACTGCACTTGCATATGGAACACGGGACATATACTCCTCTTCTTCTTGTGTCTTGGGACACTGTTCAGCAGACAGCTTTACACCTACAGGAATAGAAACATTCACCGGTTTACTATCCTGCATATTGAACCTCTGCAATATAGTCTCGACATACTTCCTCTGGTTTAACCAGAGCTTCCTCTTTGCCCGATCTCTCTTAATTTCCATGCCCAAAATATAGTTTGCAGCACCAAGATCCTTCATGTCAAATTTGGAGAATAGTTGGGTCTTCAAATCTTGGATAATTTCTTTGTCATTTCCAATCAACAACATATCATCCACATACAAGACCAAATAAATAAAACGGTCACCAATTAATTTAAAATAAACACAGTGATCCTCCTTGCTTCTGGTGAAGCCAAGTCCCCGTATATAGGTATCAAATTTTTGATACCACATCCTTGGTGACTATTTTAACCCATACAAAGACTTCTTCAACCTGCATACCAGTTCTTTCTTACCCTTCACCATAAAGCCTTCAGGTTGCTTCATGTATATCTCCTCTTCTAGATCCCCGTGAAGAAATGTTGTCTTCACATCCATCTGTTCTATCTCAAAATCAAATGCAGCAGCAACAGATAAAAGTAATCTAATAGAAGTAACCTTGGCAACAAGAGAAAAAATATCACCAAAATCAATTCCCGGCACCTGGGAATAACCTTTTGCTACCAACCGAGCTTTGTATTTCTCCACCTTGCCTTCTACATTCATCTTCTTCTTAAACACCCATTTTCTCTCGATGGGCTTCCTTCCAGCTGGCAACTCCACCAGATCCCATGCCTCATTTTTATGCAAGGATGCCATTTCATCAACCATGGCCTCCTTCTAGAGTTTTCCATCCTCTGAATCTACTACCTCCCTGACAGTTCTGGGATCATCATTAGTTATAGTTAAAGCAAAATTTGAACAGAAAGTAGATGGTCTATACCTTTCTAGTTGTCTTTTTTCTTGAGCTGATCTTCTCACAGCTGGAGTTTGTGGCTCTTCCTCTTCCGAGTCTTCTTCTGTTGTAGAGTCTGATTCATCCTCCTTTAGCTCAAACTTTATCTTCTTAGGTTCCTTTGGTAGGACTTCATGTTTAAAAACATCTTTCACCTCTCTAAACACCACATCTCAGTTGTACACAACCTTCCTTTTTTCTGGGTTCCAAAGCTTGTAACCCTTTAAACCATCCTTATACCCAATAAAGATGCACCTTTCAGATTTATTATCCAACTTGGTCATTTTCTCCTTTGGAACATGTACATATGCATCACATCCAAATACCCTTAGATGTGAAAGAGAGGGTTTCTTACTAGTCCATACCTCATGTGGGGTCTTATCCTCCAATGCCGATGAAGGTGATCTGTTAACTAAGTAACATGCAGTCTCCACTGCCTCTGCCCAGAATTCTTGTCCTAACCCGGTACCACTGAGCATGCTTCTTGCCTTTTCCATCAGTGTTCTGTTCATTCTTTCTGCAACTCCATTTTGCTGAGGTGTGTATGGAGTAGTCTTCTACCGTGCTATACCACACTTCTTACAGAACTCTTCAAATTCCTTCTTACAGAACTCCCCACCATTATCTGTCCTCAATGCCTTTATCTTCTTCTCTGTCTGGTTTTCCACCAGAGCCTTAAATTCTTTAAATTTGTCAAAGACTTCAGATTTCTTCCTCAAGAAATATATCCATGTATTCCTTGAGAAGGCATCTATGAATGAAACATAGTACACAGACTTTCCCAGTGATGGAACTGACACAGGTCCAAACACATCACTGTGCACAAGTTCTAATATCTTGTTCGCCCTCTTAGCACCAGAAGGAAAACTCACCCGATTCTGCTTCCCATATACACAATGTTCACAGAAATTGAAATCCAGAGAGCAATTAGACATGCCTTCTACCATACCATTTCTATGCAATATCCGAAGGCCCTTATCTCCAATATGTCCAAGCCTTTGATGCCATAGCATGGTCTTTTCTCCAGAGACAGCTAGGCTTTCCGCTCCACTTTCAGGAACCACAAAACTATTACACCCATCAATAACAGTGCTACCTTGTAGCTTGTACAGAGTTCCAGTCCGAACTCCCCGCATTAATACCAGTGCTCCCCGAACCATCTTGCAGGCATCTTTCTCAAACATTGTTTTTACACCTGCATCATCCATCTTGCTTATAGAAATAAGATTTCTGGCCAATGCAGGAATATGCAGAACACCAGGAAGTGTTCTAATCCTCCCACCTTGCAGCTTCAGCTTGACCTTTCCACGTCCGACGATTCTGGCCTTCCTATCATCCCCTAGGAAGACATCACCACCATCATATTTCTCATATTCGCAGAACCACTCCCTATGGGGAGTGAAGTGAAAGGATGCACCTGAGTCAATCAACCATGACTCATGATCTACATGTGTATTTGAAGAAGAAGCCAAACACACATCCCCACCTTCATCCGAGGTGGTTTTTGCCTCTGCAGAAGGAGCATCATCAGATCCCTTTCCTTTCTCAGGAGCTTTAGATCTACAGTCCTTTTTGTAGTGCCCTTCCTTTCCGCATTTCCAGCACACCTTTACAAACTTTCCAGGAGATTTATATCTCCCTCTAGATTTAGATCTCCCACTCGAAACCTTATTCTTGTTTCTATTTTGGGACCTTCCTCGTACAGATAAGGCATCTCCATTTTGACCCTCCATATTTTTCCGTCTCATTTCCTCCGACAGCAAGGCTGAGACAATGTCATCAAAATTCAAGGTTGTTGTGTTGCTCCCTATTGCAATAACCAGACTGTCCCACGAGTCTGGTAGAGAACACAACAAACTGATGCACTTATCTTCATCTGAGATTTTAATATCAACAGATGACAGCTGACTTACCACAGTATTGAAGGCGTTCAGATGCTCTGTTACCGAGTCTCCATCCTTCATCCTCAGGTTATACAGCTTTTTCCGCAGGAACAACTTATTCACCAGAGACTTAGATTGGTACAAAGTCCCAAGTTTTTCCCACAAATTCTTCGTCGTAGCTTCCCCAGATACATTCAACAATACCGAATCTGACACACACAACCGTATTGTGCTCTTAGCCTTCCGATCCAGTTTCTTCCAGTCTTCATCTGACATTGCCGTTGGTTTAGTACCTGGATCTACCGTGATCCACTGATCTTTATCCACCAGCAGATCCTCCATCTTGAGCTTCCACAACTCAAAACTCTGACCATTAAATTTTTCGATCTCTATCTTTCCGCCGCTCGCCATATTCTTTCACCGCAAGAATCGATCCCGCAGATCTCCCACTGCACAGGGTCTATCACAGGCCCGAGAAAAAAACCCTCAACAACAAAGGCGTCCCCTTGAAGCCGAAACAGCTTCGATACCAAATGTAGGTTTTAACCCTGAACAGAAATATCTACACACGATTCTTATAACAGAAAATAAACAATAGCAAGAGCATAAAACATAAAACAGATAAACACAGAGATTTTCCCCTCGATCCCAAATCGGGACGACCAGCTTGATTTTTCATTATATTCCTTTTAGTGTTACAACACATATATATACATGCCGAAGCATACATAAACCCCAATCCATTAACCCTAGATTAGAACATAACCGTAGTTCCCTTGACCAGATCTACAAAAAAATACTAGGGGCCGAAAACCATCATACCCTAATACCATGTGCAAAACCATGCACAAAACCATGGACGCGGACTACCCACCGAAAATTAAGGACCAAAAAATTTTCGCCGGGGCGCTGCCCCAAACCCCGACAAGGGGGGCTATCGCCCCCCCTCTTACCCCCCCCCGCGCGTGCTTAGTCGTGGAAAGAATATAACACATACCCAACACAAATGTGGCACAACACCTATGTAAGGAATTACACTATTCCCAAGGGTTTATTGTAGTTCATGCATGGAGGACTCAATTAGAACCTGCGGCGTAGCCATGACACAATTGGAAGAAGTAGTCAGACTCGTATTTAGCTTAACTCGCCAGACTCCGCTGAGCTAAGCCATCTAGTCTAAATAAATGATACACTAGTGAGAGTGGAGTGAATTTATTAGTTAATTATTTCAAAAAATAATAAATCATTAATCAAATGAACAATACATCGCTAACTACGTTGCATGCAGGCCAAAGGAGACTAGTGGAGAGGTAGGTGAAAGAGCAAGTGTGACTATCAGTTGTGACTATAGTGATGCATTGATTGCATCCAACACTCAGTGGAGATGCCAATGAGGATTGCATGAGCAAGGATGGATGAATTCGAGTTCATTTAGAGCCATTCTTCAGTAGGGATTGCGCAGTAGAGGCAGGCTAGTAGGTGGCAAAGATCGGTGCATGGATTTGCAAGATCGGGCTTGATTAGTGTGTAGCGATTGTATTGTACTGAGAGCTTGATATGATCAGCTTTGTATGAGGATTGTTACATGATATCTATGACATATATTTTATACAGATATTTGGGGTTTTCAGCTTCAGGCTTTCCCGTTAAACAACCGTGTTAATGTGTGTGAATGTTTATTGTTTCATGTGTGCATTGCAATCTTGATTTAATTTCCGCAAATGATCAATGGTGGAATAGATTCTGTATTTTGCATGAAGCTAAAATAGTGTGAGATCAGGAGAATCTTGGACATATAACACATAAGTTATATAGTTTATACATGGTATCGGAGTTGTGCTATGGATTTTCTACATCGAATGAGAGCAGGAATTTTTGGGCGCGCGAGTTTGCGGAGAATATCTGAAATTTTTGGTGAAATTTTTTCAGAAAAAAATAGCATATTTTGAATCCTTGCAAAAGAATACCCAAATTGAAAAGTAAAATCGCTCGAATCGGAGCTCAAATGAGGGAGATATCATCGATTTAAAATCAGCTCTTTTGTCAGAAAATTTTGTGACGACGGGACAATTACAATGTGCGTGAGCCAAGAATCTACATGCAATGAGGTAGAAGATGCATGCAAAGCTTTGAGGAGAAAAGTAGAGGGTAGTGACTTGGTGGTTGAGATGGAGCCTCTCAACATGCAGCCTGAGAAGTAGTCTCAAAAGGTTGTGGAGCATCCACAACTAGAGATGCAGAATAATCTTTATAGATTTGAAGTAGATGGGATTTCTACGAAGCTTCCTACTATTGGGAAGTGTGAGAAAGCCGTGCAATTAAACCTTGAGAGGGAGCTGAATTTTCATGCAAGTAAGAGTGAACCTCGAGATTTGGAGCAACCACAAGATGAGGATCATGGAGTGGTAGCAATCACTCATGTAGAGAAATTTTGTGCTAGATGGGTAGAGGGAGTGTATGCAGTTATACCACCAGGTGAGAGGTGGGCCGAAATGCATGAGTAATCCCAAGAGGATAGTTTTGGGTAGGATTCATTGAGATGGTGTGGATCTCATGAATTTAACCTAGCTACGAGGAGCCCACAGAGCAGCAGTAGCATGATCAGTTGGATTGATGCAGGCAGATCAAAGTGACAAACTTGCTCTGATACTAGAGCACGATTCCGTAGTCGATGCTATGCGCAGTGCATGGGTGCAAGAGTTCAACAACAAGAATGGTTCCTCAAGACATGTGCAGCTTTGTACCATGGACCAAGACTTTCATGATGTATGCATTAGACCGATTGAGTTTTTGGAGCCTTTCGCCTTTCATTTTTCAAGTGTTGCGTAAGAGCGCTCAAATGACCGTATGGAGTTGAGGTGGCGCTTGCAAAGGTCAGTAAGGCTATCGCATGGAGTTGCATGTCGCATGCAAAGACAGTCCTTTCTTGTTGAGAGGGAGTGTTGAATTTTGCAACAATAAATAGTGAAGGAGGCATCTTGAAACATCATCCTTGATCCTAGTTGGAAAATAATCACCTAAACTAGGTGGGGCCCACACAGGCTATTTTTAGGTGTATGTCTATTTTTAGACATGGTGAGCATATTCTATAAGTTGCAGGATGCTATTTGTAGATGGTTGGTCAAATGTGAAAAATATATGAAATTCTATTTTTAGAATATTGGGCGAAGTCTATTTATAGAGCGCTGATCTAAAAATAGATGCATGTCGAATATTATTAGCTCTTAATAATATTTGGACTCTAAACATTATCTTATTCTCTTGGAGCACTTCAGTTAAGTGCACATATGTGGCACAACAGCTGACAGAAGGAATTACGCTATTCCTGAGGGTTTACTGGAGCTATTGCATGGAGGACTTCAGTTAGAACTCATGTGACAGAGTTTGGTGGAGTTGGAGAAGTAGTTGGTGGAGTTGTATTTAGTTTAACTCAGTTAGACTCATTTGAGCTAGTTGTATCTAGTCTAACTGATTGATACACTAGTGAGAGTGGTGTGAATTAATTAGTTAATTAATTCACTAAATAATAACTCATTAATCAACTGAAGAATACATCAGTTAACTACAGTGCATGGCAGTTTCAGTGGAGACAAGTGGAGAGATAGGTGAAAGAGCAAGTGTGACTATCAGTTGTGACTATAGTGATGCATTGATTGCATCCAACACTCAGTGGAGATGCCAATGAGGATTGCGTGAGCAAGGCTGGAGTAATTCGAACTCATTCAGAGCCATTCTTCAGCAGGGATTGCGCAGTAGAGGCAGGCTAGTAGGTGGCAAAGATCGGTGCATGGATTTGCAAGATCGAGCCTGATTAGTGTGTAGCGATTGTATTGTACTGAGAGCTTGATATGATCAACTTTGTATGAGGATTGTTACATGATCTCTATGACATATATTATATAAATATAGTTGGGGTTTTCAGCTTCAGGCTTTCCCGTTAAACAACTGTGTTAATGTGTGTGAATTTTTATTGTTTCATGTGTGCATTGCAATCTTGATTTAATTTCCGCAAATGATCAATGGTGGAATAGATTTTGTATTTTTCATGAAGTTAAAATAGTGTGAGATCAGGAGAATATTGGACATATATAACAAAAAAAGTTATATAATTTCTACACATTTCAAAGTTTATCAAATGGATGTAAAATATGAATTCCTTAATGGAGATCTAGAAGAAGAAGTATATATTGAACAACCAGAAGGGTTCATTCTATGAAATGATGAAAATATTGTTTGTAAACTAAAAATTTATATGGGCTAAAACAAGATCCTCGTACATGGTATTATCGTCTTGACAAGTATATTCAACAACAACATTTCACAAAAGTTTCCATAGATAGTTTCATGTACAAAAAAATAGTTGATGTTAAACTACTAATTATTGTTGTTTATGTAGATGATATCATCTTTGGAGACAATGAAGAAACTATGAGTCAAAGGTTTTCTTATGTTATGTAGTAAGAATTTGAAATTTCGTTACTTGGGGAACTAAAATATTTTCTTGGTTTACAATTACAACAAGCAATGCATGTCATCTTTCTCTCACATATAAAATATCTCAAGCAGATTTTGAAGAAATATGGGATGGAAGATTGCAAACCAATATGTACTCCAATGATGACAATATGTATCCTCATCTCACATGATTAATCTCTCGCTATGAATAAACTAGAATACAGGTCTATGATTGGAAGCTTACTTTATCTAAGAGGTACTAGACCCGATATCATGCATGCAGTTGGGATTGTTGGATGCTTCCAAGAAAATCCAAAGGAAATACAAATTCAAGAAGCTAAGAGAATATTCATATATCTACAAGGAACTCAATACATTGGCTTATTGTATCCTAAATATGCAGATATCACTCTTCATGCTTATAGAGATGTAGACTAGGCTGGAAATTTTGATAACCAAAAAATCACTAGTGTAGGTGCATTTTACTTGGGGCCCCAATTGGTATCATGGTTTAGCAAGAAAAAAAACTCTATTTCCTTATCTACTGCAGAAGAAGAATATGTTTTTGTTGCATCTTGTTGTACATAACTTCTTTGGATGATGCATACATTGCATGATATTCAAATCAAGTGTTTTCCATCCATTTCCACCCTATGTGATAATACAAATGCTATTAGCATTTCGAAAAATCCTGTTATGCACTCGAAAACCAAGCAAATTCCTATTAAGTACCATTTTCTAAGAGAAAAAGTGCTTGATCAAAAGGTCAAATTGGAGTATTTTCCCTCAAAGGAACAAGAAATTGATATATTTACAAAACCTCTTCCACAAGAAGCATTTGAATATCTCAGACAAAAACTGGAATTAGTCTCTATTTCATCTCTTTGTTGATCGATTTATGTAGGTGGTATCTAAAAAATTTTCTTTCTATATGCGGATTTTATGAAAGACAATCACGTATATATGTGAGTTCCTATATAGATAGTGGTGTATATATTTCTCTGTTTAGAAAACCATGGGTAGCATAGGTTTAGGGGGATCATTAGCCTTACTTCTAATGATGCATTGTTGGCATTATGTTTTCAATATTGCTGAAGAAACTTATGTAGTTGGTTGAAGGATGCTATGATGCATTATTTTTGTCTTGGTCATAAAATTCATATCTTTTATTTGATGTAAAGGTTCATGTAATGACCCATAATATAATTCTTGTAATTCTTAGTCATGTTTGCACTATTAAAGGTCAAGTCATTTCTGTTTGTAATCCCATGAAGGGAAGATGATGTTATGTAACCCCACTTGGTTGGGTGGTTGATTTAAGTATGAGTCCTTGGTGATAGGAAAGGTCATATTCAGATGAGTCATAGAGTCATGTACTTCATTGAAAATATTTTAGCAGATTCAACATGTGCATAGGGAGAGCATTGGTCAACCCTTTGCCCTTGATGTCAAAGGGGTAGAATGTATTTTTGTTTGAATTACAAATATTGATGTAAGTTTTAGGTATCTATAGGTTGTGGTGATCAAACAACAACGTGGTTACCATCAAGTCCAAAAGGGAGATTATTTGAATTATGATTTATGTGTTGTCCTTGATGGAAATCCACTTGTAGAAGGATAAGTATGTGTTGACAAGATGAGTACACAAATCAATTCAGAGGTGACATAGTGATGCAACAGAGTGAAAAATTGATGGGACATAGGTTTTAATATGAGAGATAGAAGAATTATGAAGGTAAATATTTGAATAAATATACACGGGTTATATGAGGCAAAGGTGCATACACATGTGGATATGAAGAAAAGAGGCAAGTACATTTGGCACACTATGATTTCTTAAATACCAAGGGTCTTTACCATGGTATTAGCCCACAATATTGAATGTAGTAATGTCTATTTGATCCCTTCAATGATAACCACCAACACTAGTGTGGTTTTGGCTCATGGTATTGACTAAGGATAAAGCTATATAAGGAGGAGAAGATCAAAGTGTTAAATAGTGCATATGTGAAAGTGATTGATAATTACTTTGATATTAAGTTTTATTGCATGGTG
>JAXQQM020062402.1:0-52052 GCA_034641835.2 Pinus albicaulis | reverse complement strand
CTGAAGGCCTCTGCGTAACACTGGTGGCCTCCTGAAGTTGCAGTGCTACCCATCCTAAGCCTATGTAGCACCTGCATAGCAGTTGAAGCCACTGCGCTGCGCAGTTGCTACTGCGCTGCGCAGTTGCTACTGCTGCTGCCCTTGCTTCATTGCGCTGCTCCTAATTGCTGCTCCTCTACCTCTTGCTGATTTTTGGCTCCGAGATCAGATCATCCCCTCAACCAATACTACCCCTCACTGCAGAAAACTCTTCTAGAAGTTCTTAGCAAACCTGCCCTAGAATTCCAACTTAGTCTCTCAGCTCTGCCTCTGTGTGTGTGTCTCCAACTGACCCTCAAGCCTTTCTCTTATACTTTTTCGTTGAGACATCATTGGCCGTGATTTAATCTCTTATCGACGGCTAAGATTAAAACACTGCTTGATCCACGTCACTTAGAACATTTCATCACGTGTTTAATTAATTCACTTTAATTTTTCTAATTTCCTAAGTTTAGACTTAGGGTCCTCATTAAAAAAATTAATTATTTGAATAACTTCAACACTAGATGAAATTTCTCCAAACGTTTTGTGGGTTTTGGAGGTGATGTGTTTCTTAGCCCCTCCATAAAGTTTTAGGGCTAGAGCACATCCGATGCTACCCCAATACACAAAATCTCAACACTCCCTCTTAGCACGGAGTGTACTCTAGGAATACATCCACACCATGTATCACAAGATCTTGTCACTAGTGTTTGCGCTATTGATGCTTGGCTTGCTGCCCTCCATCCACTGTGTTATTGCTCCCTGTACTGCTGCCCATATCACTGCCACTAACACTGCCACATCTGTACTGCAGCGCCCTCTCAAATTGCTGCATCATGCTACCCATAGCACTGCCACTGCTAACTGTTGCACTCAATTGCCAAGAAGTAAGCAACTGAAAGACTCCTGCCCAATCATTGACAGACAAGTCAGGTTGCATCCCATCACTAAAACGTCCTTGGCTACTGCTTTACGTTGCCCTTCTAAAGCCATTACGTTGATACAGCTCTGCACTGCATGAGCACTGCCTCTCTGCGCTGCTGTAGTCCCATCAGCCTCTGCACTGCTGGCTCTACGTTGTTGCTGCCTCTGCACTGCGCTGCTCCCTTTACAGCATCTCAGCATTGTCCTCTACTTCACTATGAACTTCTACATCCATCTACTTGTCCTGCTACCGTCTTCAGGCTCCTGTAGCTCGTATGTGATCCAAGAGTTGAGCTTACTCAATAATCCCGCCACCTTGATCTGCAGTTGCTCTATAGATCCATGTCACCCCACTTACGTGGCTCATGAGCACTCATGGCTACGTCATCTTCACTCCCATCGTCCTTTGCTGCTGCAACCTTGGAATCAGAAGCTCCTTTGTCCTTCTTCTTAGAACAAGTGTTGGAAAAGTGTCCAAGTTCGCCATAGTTAAAGCACCAGACCTTGGATAGGTCCCTCTTCTTCTTCCCTTGCTGCCTTCGTTCCTTCGATGCAAAGGCTGCATTATCTTCCTCTTCTTTCTTTACTCTGACAGTTCCGTTGCTGCTGTTCTGCCTCTTGGTGATCCTCCTAATCTCTTCTTGGCAAAGGATTGCCTACATGCCCGCCCAGGACGGTATCGCTACCCTGCCCAATATGCTTTGGACAAACGTTTCCCATTCCTCGGTGACTGCATTCAGGGCAGTCCTTACCAAGAGCCCTTCATTCGGAGGTGCACCCATGGCAATCAGTTGATCCCGGATAGTCTGTAGACGAAAAAGGAAGGGATCCACCTCCTCGCCCTTCTGCATTTGGAATAGCCTCATTTGATTCTCTAGAAGCATCTTTCGTTGAACGGAGCTTCCTTGATACATAGCCTCCAAAGCAATCCCCATCTCATTTGCCAACTTCTTTCCGGCAATGTGTGGCACGACATGATCTTTTACTCCGTCCATAATCAAACGCTTAGCCCACGCTTACTTTTTATTAAATTTCTTTAGAGGATCAGGATATGCAGGCTCAGCTAGGACATTCTCTGCATGATTCTTGATGTCATACTCATCCAGGACTAATAGAATCCTCATTCTCCAAATGACGAAGTTGGACACACCGTCCAACCTGTCCTGATCTCTCAACCCATGAGAAGCCATCTAGCTCAAATATGACGGAAACAGTACTCTTCTCCCTCTTTCTGCGGTAACACAAAAACGTTGGATCTGGGTTTCTTGGTGACTAGAAACCCTCTAGAAACTGCTCCATTTGAAAACTAATTTCCCTCCTGGAAATCTTCAACCAAAACAATCGGACAGTGCTCTTTGATCCTCTTGATCAAATCTCAGATCTGTTTGGCTCAAATCCGCTAAGTGACTGTCTTCCTCCTGCTCTTTGATGACTTCAGTAGGCACAATTTTGCACCGGCAGAATCTCCACCACACCAGCACTACTGAAGAATTGAAGCACTACTTCCAGATCTCGACAAACAGACAAGAAGATTGGACTGCATCCCTCTGGCTGGCCTCTGTGTGAGCAAACTTGCCCAGCGTAGCCTCTGCGCTGCTCGGAAGTGGACTGCGTAACCCCAGACTAGGTGACGCAATCCTTACGTTGGCCTGGATAGCCTCTACGTAAGTCTGACGACCTTCTGAAGCTGCAACGCTGCCCCTCTCTGGGTTTGTGTCCTCTTGCTACTGAACTGCCCTCTCCGGATCTCCATTGCTTCCGCTGTTACCCTGTAGAAAGATATTCTTCCGCTGATTTGCTGGAGATTCAGTTTGATCTGCGGCTCTAATACCATGTGAAAATTTTTGAATACAATAATACTGAAATCCTACTGTAGTATTTTGGTTTACTTCTACTTGTGATTAAATTATACAAGTTATTTCCAAAAAATATCAAAGTAAACTCAACTAACAACCTACACACATACAGATCATTTACTGAATATCACACTCATTCAACAAAGTGACACAGATTTTTTCGGACATATTTTTCGGATAAATGTCCCCAGAAAAACCCAAGGCAAGAAAACTGGTGCAGTGGATATGAGGGTTTATTATTATTAAGTAGAATTTGAGTACAACAAATCTGGGCACCCAATTAGTTAACCCGGTAGAGAAAATAATAGATCTGCAGCAATACCTATTGTTCTGAGACCAAAGCCTTGACTGATCCACACCATCAAACGGGATTTAAAAGACTCAGCCAAATTCTGGCCCTAGAAACCCCATTGTTTCCCCTAAAGCCCCAACGTCAGCCCTGCTAGGCTCTGTGTGCCCCTGCGTTGCTCAGAAGGGGACTGCGTAACCGCAGACTGGGTTACGCAGTCCTTACGCTGCCTCTGAAGGCCTCTACGTAACCCCGGTGGCCTTCTGAAGCTATAGCATTGCCCCTCCTGGGCCTACGTAGCACCTGCATAGCGGTTGAAGCCTCTGCGCTGCACAGCTACTGTTGCTGCCCTTGCTTCTCTACACTGCTCTTGATTGCTACTCCTCTGCCTCTTACTGACTCTTGGCTCCGGGATCAGATCATCCCCTCAGCCAATACTACCCCTCGCTACAGAAAACTCTTCTGGAAACTCTTAGCAAACCCGCCCTAGAATTCCAGCTTTGCCTCCATGTGTGTGTCTCTTCCACTGACCCTCAAGCCTTTCTCTTATACTTTTTCGTTGAGACATCAACGGTCGTGATTTAATCTCTTATCGACGGCTAAGATTAAAAGACTTCTTGATCCGCGTCACTTAGAACATTTCATCACTTGTGTTCAATTAATTCACTTTAATTTTTCTAATTTCTTAAGTTTAGACTTAGGGTCCTCATTAAAAAATTTAATTATTTGAATAATTTCAACACCAGATGAAATTTCTCCAAACGCTTTCTGGGTTTTGGAGGTGATGTGTTTCTTAGCCCCTCCACAAAGTTTCAAAGCTAGAGCACATCCGATGCTACCCCAATACACAAAATCTCAACAATGCCTTCATTCCTGCAAGGGGACAAGCCACCTTTATAACTGCAAGGTCACACGCTTTTACCTTACTTTATACCAAATGGAAGAACTCTCCAAAAAAGTCTTTTTCCCTTTAATTTCTATCAACCAAGCTTATGATTGGAGGTAAATTTTAAATATGCAACTAAGTTAGAATGCCTACTATGATATGCAAGTAAGTTTGCAAGTGCTATGTAAAAAATGGAAATGCTCTTAGTAAGATTGTTCCACAATATCACTTTCTATATTTGCTCAAGTAAGCATAAGATGCATAAGCTTCAAGAACAACTAAAATTGTGAGTTGCTAAAGATAAATGATTAACCAATTAAAATTTTGATGCTTATGAGCAATTAATTTGCATGTAAAGTAAATTGCAATGCTTTAAAATAAAATTGAGATTTGTGCTCACAATAGCTTTGCAAAAGGAAATTTAAACTTGAAGCAATTAGCTTGACATGAAAATAAGTGGTTGCTTTGAAAGATAAACTTGTCAAATACACAATACTTCAATATTATCAAAATGGAAATGTGGCATAACATTAAACCATGAATTATTTAGACAAGTGCCAAGCTAAATAGATCAAATTTTGCCCAAAAATAATAATGATGCTTGCATGAAGTAAAAAAAAAAATTGCTTTGCAAATGGAAATGTAACTTGAAATTTGTGAAGCAAACTTGAGGAAAAAGAAATGTGATTTATGTTACTTCCTAATTAGAGCATGCATATGTGATGTGAAAGAAAATCAGAATGTCAAAACCAGTAAGTCAATCCATCTACAAATTCTCTCCTTGAAATGGAGATATAAGGATGCCAATGGGTAAAACCCACACTCCCAGAACAAAAACAAAAATTTATTATTATGGTGTTACAATGAGGTTAGAGCCTCTTGGAGGGCTTCCCAAGGAATTGATGAGAGAATACAATGTGAAATATTGAAACAAGAAGTAAATCCCTTCAAGTATGGGAGCCTCAAAAGAGATGAAGGAGTTCTACAATTGGAGAATACAAGCTCAAAAGTGGTGTATGAGCTAGCCTTCTTCCACAAGCTCTCCTAATGCCCGTGGCCTCCTTCAAATGCAACTTGAAGCTAAAGAGAACCTACAAACAAGAATGTTAGGGCTGCAAAAATAAAACCAAAGTTAGTGTGAAAAGAGAGCATGTAAGTATGTGAATATGCTACATAATAATATACAAAGGCTAAATCAAGTGATGGGAAAAGATCCCCATCGCTTGTCTAGCTTATGAGAAGCTCTTGAATAGCTATATAATGAAATGAAAGCACAATTAAAAGATGTAAATGATTTTTTTAATATTGTGATTCGTGCATAGACTATGTGAAGGAGAACCTTGCAAGAACAAGCACTTTAAAAAAAAAATTAGTTCTATGAAATTCAAATAACGATGAGAGCTCCTTGAAAACAATGCCAAGAGTGGGTTGGTCTCTTGAAGACTTCCCCTCACGCTTGCTAGTTGATTCAACAATGATCCTCTACAAAACTTCCAACAAACATTAACTCATATGGATTACATCAATAAACAATGACAAGAGAACTCTAGAATTTGTATGAAAATAGACAGAGTTTTCTAACCTAGAGCATATCAAATAACCAATTGTAAATGTAAGATAGCTATACATCTACAATTCAACAAAAGCATATGAGCAAAATGAAATATAAATCAAAGGCACAAGTAGAGATATACCATCAATGATCCAAGCAATGCTCCAATGATATAACAATCATGAATGAACCCCAAAGTCTTTTTTATTCATATGAAGAACACAAGTACATAGAAGCAGAGCTTCCCCAAGAACAATAGCTCGTTGCAAAAGATACAATAATGAGAACCAGGGCTCATTTAAATAGGCAAATGGGAGCCAATTCCAATGACCAATCTATCAAATAAGTGGCACATAACTAGAGATAACCCCAAAGATAAGTTGAGTCTCCAAGTGGCAGTAGACTGTTGTAGAACACCTATAGGTGACAGCCTTATCTCCTTGATTGTCCATCGAATTTCTTCAAATCTAATGTGCGTATTCCTAACTGTTGTGTGTTGGCGGCAAAGAGTGAGAGTTGATTGTTGTGATAAATCCTTCATTAAATGACCGCTGCGTATTATCTCTTGCTGGCCTTCGTTAACTGATGTGGGTACCTTTTAGCTGGCAGCGTGGAGGCTAGGTGGAGTCTAAGGCATAGACAGTCATCACAAAAACTTGAGTTAACCTCTCTTGACATTCCATCAAAGTCTACATTGATTTTCCTTTGGAGACAAACATGAGTTAGTGGGGGACAAAGTCTGACGCATGTAGTACTCTGCCCTCCACTAAATTCTTAGCAAAATTCGTGATGAAGGAGATGCCAAACTAGGTTGCGTATGATTCTTCTTTTGACTGGTTATTACATAATATTATGGGTGCCAATGAGTGGGAGACAAACTCTGACACAAGTGTTAGTGTTGTCCCCACTATAAATCTGTCAAAATTATGCATAAAAAATGTAGCGTATTTGTCTCTTGAGCTGGTAGCCTATAGCTGTAGTGATTGGCAATTTGCTACTTGTGGATTCACGTGGAGTTCGAGGAAGATATACATTATCCTTGGAGTGGAGCTATACTTCACACTCAACTGAAATAACCCACAGTTGACTCACCCTTCAAATCTGCGTTGATTTCCCTTGGACGGCTGCATTGCAACTACTGAATTTGGCCAGCGTGTTTACTTTGGCATATGTGAATTTTATCATACATAGACAATGGAGTAAGGTGGGGTCTACCCCCAATCACTCACTATTCCTTTGCACTTTATTTCCAATGTATTATTGCATTTTATTTCCAATGTATTGAATTAAATCAATAATTGAAAATTTAGCCATACGTGACATTTCATGAGCTTAACGATGCCTCTTTAAACTACCTTCGACTTTTGGCTTTGGTTGTATCTTCTCAATTGGGCCCCACATGGCTGCCACATCATCTTTGACCTTCACTGAATTTGTCATGTCAAAATTTGACTTATTTTGACTTTGGAAATTTTTTTCTTTTAATTTTTCCAATTATTCAATTTTTTTTTTAATTTTTTCTCATTTTTGACACTGACATTAAGAAAATCGGATTTTGAGGGACTATAAATCGCTTTTTGACCCTCAAACTAGGTCCTTAGATAATGTTGGCTCTCTGAGGATGAATTTCGAGTGGTCACATGCCCCAGACATTTCCTAAGGCAGCCTATTGACATCATTACATAGAAATTAATTAAAAAATCTCGTTTTGCAGGAAATTTTTAATTATTAAAAAATCCTAATTAGACCTAGTGAAATTCCGCGAAATTTCAGAGATGACCTAGCATGGTAATATACATTGACTCTAGACACTAAGATGCGTTAGGGGCTCAACCTTGAAGTTGTCACCCCGGCTTTGGGGTAATGCAATGAGTGAAAAACCCTAGAAAATTATTCGCTGCTAAAAAACAGGAATAATTAACCAAGTAAAAAAAACACTCCAAGGTGTGTTCACTTACTGATCGAGTCCCAACATCCTAGGTCTGTTAGATGGATTTATTCATCATGCTATTGACATTTATACAATATCCCCGTAGAGCTGCGGAATTTGAGGACTGAAGAAGAAAGTGATAAGAGAAAGTAGAGTTTAAAAACTCTGTTGAATTGATGATATCGGATGATATATGATGGTACAAGTGTCCTCTGGTTCATCCTTGGGCATGGAGTCTTCACATAATCATCAGGTGCCACTCCAGTGGTCAACATGTCCTTTGTCAGATGTGCGTTGTGTTTCAGTAAATGATCTGTATATGTGTAAGCTGCATATTGTGTTTGCTTTGATATTTTTCTGAATATTCAGTTATATAACTTGTTAATTAAATCAAACAAGTAGGAGAAGTAAATCAATATTCTGCAGTAGGGTATTTGTGTTTAGAAATTTTCACAATAATGATAAAGACCAGTGCCAAAAATGAATGCTTGTGTTGCTTGAAAATAAATCTGTGCGGTGTGATCATGGCTCAATGTTGTATGTTGTAGAAATGTTTTGGAGAATGCTCTCGGTAAATTTTATTATTTTGATTTCACTTGGATTTATTAGTTAGTGAAATGATGGATATGTGGTTATTTGTGTGATTGTAGATGAAAAAAACCTATTCTAATGTGTGTTTCCTCTTTTACCCTTATCCTTCAAATGGGGTAGAGAATGTTTCTAAGAGATCCAACAGGAGGAAGCTTAGCTTCAATGGGTACTCCCCTGATTTCACAAGTCAACACTTGCAAGGAGAACCAACAAGAGGAGGCATGGCTCACTCTCCTGATTTCACAAGTCAACAGTTTCTTTGCCCCCATACTCAAAATAAAGATTAAGAGGTTTTCCCTAATTAAACTATGCCACCAACCAAGTCCTCTCTGAATCATGTGGAAGGATCAAGCTTCACTTGCAATGGTCAGGAGCATATTAGGACTTGGAGGGGAAAGGTTCATTATTTTTGTGAGAAAAGGAAATCTAATCTAAAAGCAGAAATTGAAATATGATCTTTAAATAAATTAAGCTAATCTACTTTTTCTGCAGTGTGAGTTAATTTTAAGACCCCCGCTGGGAAGGGGGAGTGGGATGCCTTGGAGACTCTCCTAGCTCCCTCAAGATTATAATGATCATATGGTGATAGGTATCGCTTGTGAATAAAGGGAAATGGTAGTTTCCAAAGTTACAATGGTTCTAATAATCACTTTCTTACAAAGGGGAATGTTATAGGTTTGTTCCTGGGTGCTTGAATGGCTCAATCTAGCAAAAATAGGCTAGCACCTCCCCTTGTATTTTCGCTAACCTGCAAAAAACCAGCAAGTAAAAATAGTGAAAGATGCCCAAAAATGCTTTTGGAACACCTGCAATTGTTAGTGGAAAAAAATTCCAAGTGAAATGTTAAGGAAATAAAATGAAATTCCTACTCTAAATTAACCAAGAAAACCAATTTTAGTTAGCTTTTGTTGTCTGATTTTGTTGCTGTTAGGAAAGCAGCAAAATAAGCCTTTGATATGCTAGAGCCTAGATTTGACAATAAAATCTCATAAAAGTGAACCAGAGAATTTGAGGAAAATTTTTAGAGTTTAAATGCGAGAAGAGGAGAGAATGGAGTCTTCAAAGCACTTGGAGACACTTGGTGCTTGGTGGGAATTTTCTTCTTATTTGTTGAAGTAAGTGGAGCATCTAGCCAAAGTGATCTACTTCTCCAACTTGAGGTGCCTGTAAAACTTCACAAATCCTTGCCAAGAAAATTTGTTAATAGATATGTGTTCCCTACACATGAAATCTAGAAAATATGTCAATCAACCTAGAAGCACATATAATCTAGAATTCCAAAATGTAAGAAAGAAAATTAGACTAATCAAATAACCAACTTTGAAAAGGCCATTCCTACTAGGTGACAACACCCCTTCAAAGACCTATTATAACAAAGAATTCCAAAGCAATGCAATGTAAACAATTATACTTCAATTTCAATCCAAGCAACCACACAAAGATCAACACACCATGTAGCCTCCAAAGCCTTTTATTATTCAAGAATTGTAGAGCAATACAATCGCAGTAGAGCTTCAAGATTGAGTGACAACAACTCAATTTGAGACTTTACCCCAAGGCCACACTTAGTGGATTAAAGATTTCTTCCACTTAGCCCAAGGTGTGGATTAGGGGAAAACAGACTAAAAACCAACCTATCCTCTAGCTTTTCTTGATTCCCAAAAGATTTCACCAATACATTTTGCTAATGTTAACAAAATATATGCATTCCAGTTGAAATGTACCATGAATTTCATCTATATAGAACAATATTACAGATAATAAAACTTATCAAATGAAAAGTTTCTCACTAGATAGAACAATATTACTAGGAGAAAACAGCTGGACAATAATTGATGAAGAAATTTCAGAGTGATGTGCACAAGCAACAGGGAAAAATCCAACCTCTAGGGTGCACAATAACCAGCCACAAACTATTTTCTCAAAAAAATAAAATGTGGAGCTCAAGTATGCATTTCCACAACAACTCTTACATGAGTGATGAGGGTTTCATATATATTCAAAAAGCCAAATCCCAAAAGTTATTTTTTTAAATAGCTAGCTCAATGAGGAGGGCACATTTCTTCTAGAGGGGGCTTGGTCTGTCTTTTAGGAGCTGGGCCCACAACATAATTTGTTTACAACTTTTTCATGAAAACAACTGAAATGAGAGAGGAAGGGGTGCAGCCCCTTTCTTTAGCTAGAAAAGAAAAATCGTAACATAAAGTAATATTCCATGTGGGCAAAATCATAACATAAAGTAATATTCCATGTGGGGATATTAATCTTTTTTTTTAAATAATTCACCATACAAAACCTTAGTCAAAACTTAGGAGAAACAGTCAATTAATCACAATTAATCAAAATTACTCTAATTTTTCACTAGGAGGTATGCAAATACATGCAATATGTCTCCAATTTGGATAAAATACACGATGAGATTGCTGAAGCTCAAGATACTCAAAGTGGGTGAGAAAGTGATGACTTTTTGCACTCCCTTAACCAAGTTGGCCACCAACAAAACCATCCATGTGCTAGAAAATTGTTGCCCAATCTTTGGTGATGACAAAGATATGATAACTGATGTTTGTGCTTCAAAATAAGCTCATGCATGCTGCTCTAAAGCTGCTACAAGACCATGGGATCTTGATGCATGGAACCCCATGCAATGTATGTGATAATGGGAATTATCAATAATATATTTTGTTGTATCTATATCAACCACTTGCATTAGGTCATTTGTGTCACAAATAGTATCAACCATTGACTTGTCTTTGTTAAAATCTGAGAGTTCTATGTAGAAATTTAAAAATTCTTTGCAGGTTAATTGAAAGTTCTATGTAGAGAACTGAATGTACTTGCAGAAAATTGAATGGAATTGAATATACTTTTCATAAAGTTGAATGTACGTTGTAGAAAACTGAATGTACTTTGCAGAAAGTTGAATGTACGTTGCAGAAAATTGAATGTACTTTGCAAAAAACTGAATGTATTATGTTGTTACAATTACTTAAAATGTAGATTTCTTCTTCACAACTTTTCAGATCAGCAATTGTAGATAGAACATAAATTTAAGGATCATATGAAAATGGTCAAGCACAAATATGAGACACTGAGAGTTAGGTCCAATGACCAAGGCAAAACCCACAAGGGGAAAACCCATATGATTCTTCTTATATTTAAGTTTCTTCAATTGTTCAGTAGAGTACAGAGAGAGAAAGAGAGAGAATGAGAATGAATAAAGTCACCATTGTTTGATCAACTTTCAACTGAAGTGCTCTCGCTCTTTGCTAGAAAATCCCCTCCTCCTCTTGATTAGATCTTTTCCTACACATTTGCTCCAGCTCTTCCCTTCCTCTTACTCTTCACTTGCTCTCACACTTCTCTTGCACACAACTCTAGCTCTCCTTCTTCACAATAAACATGTTACTCTCAATTCTCACTTTCTCTTACTTAAATAGATGAGAAAGGAGAGTTACAAAATGAATTCATTTCTTGAGCCAATAGTAGGAGAATTGAATTCCATGTGGGAGGATTTACTTGAAGAGAAGTGTAACTCATCCCAAGGATAGAGAGAGAGGCACACTTGTCTTGAGGAATTATAATTCGAATTAGGGAGAAAGAGAGTTACACTTAGACATGAGAGAATATTTGGTGAGAGTTACACTTAGACATGAGAGAATATTTGGTGAGAGTTACAAATCGAATTGAATGAGGGAGTTACTAGTGCATTTAATGAGGAGGAGTTACACTTCTTCCATACATTGAATTAGTGAGGGAGAGTTACATTCTCTTAAGTGTGGAGTTACTATTTTATTCCAAGAGAGAGGTTCAATTTGCCAAGTAAGAGATTTTCAATTTAATTTACTTATTTCAAGGGAGAATTCGTTTTTATTAATCCGTTAAAGCTGAATGACTTTAGACTAATTTATAAATAATAGTATCATAATAATAATAATACTAGTAAGGATAAAAATATTAATTCTTGAGTTGTATAATCATGATTGATTTGATTTTAAAGTGGAGTCCATATGTCAAGATCATCCTTGATCATTTAAACATGACTTTCTATTTTTGGAAATTCACTTCCAAATTGAGATGTGACTTACTTTTTGGAAAGTCATATTACAATTGTTAGAAATGAAATTTTATTATGGGTGGTTCAAACAAAACTTAAAGATATGATTTCTTCTAGGAGAAATTTATCTGTGTGCTGTCAAATTTTAACAGTCTTACAACGTTTTCTCAATCTACATTATCAGAATCTCCTACTCCTTTTCACTTAATTTTGTCTTTGTGAATCAATCAATTTATCCTTCATATCCATTTGCATGTGAATATCAACAACCCAATCAATTAAATCATGTAAGGAGTCATGTGCTTTAGTTCTTGATTGGCATTTTTCAAATGTTTTCTGCCTTTACCCATTTTAGATTTGCAATTGTGCCATGCTCACTTTTACTTTCTTGGTTTCACACTCACTTGCACTTGCTTGGTTGCTTGTTGCTAACAATCTTATGGTGTTGGATGGTTGCACTTGCTATTTGTTGAAGCTACTACTGAAGTCTTCCCTTTCCCCTTCTTGTTCAGACATTAACCTATTGATTTTCTAGTGCAATAAAGACTAGTACAATTTTTCAAACTAATAACTACTTCCAATGATATAGTTAAACTTTAGAGCATTCCAATCATTAAGCAGTTATACATGAAAAATTTCTACCATTAACTTATTCAGTAGAGCAATAGAGATCACATTAAACAATAAGACAAGAGACACCAAAATTTAGGTCAATGACCAAAGAAAAACCCACAAGGGGAAAGCCTAGAAATCTGTCCTTATGAGAGATTTTAATTCATCAAAATGTACATCAGAATATTCCAATCAAAATTATGATCTTTGACTTCAGTAATTCCAAGTCAAACCAATCAAAGGAGAGAGAAAATAGTTAATGTTGGTCCAAGTCAAACGTTGCAACAGAGGGGAGGCAGTTGGTCAAAGGGCTGAAATATGGCTTGCAATACCATAGGAAAATCTCAATCAAATCCCAGAAGTTAACCTGCGAACAACCCTCTGTCAACGAGCCCAGAACAGAGATAAATTCAGTCAAACCAGTCAATGAATCACAAATGAACTTAGACTCCAAGATCAATCAAGAATTCAGTCAAACTTCAGCAGATAATCCCAAGTCAATCTTGGTCAAAAAGAAGTCAAATAGCTAGTCAATGCAGATCATATTTTCTTCTTTATCCTTTGCATGTGTGGACTTGTTCTTATTTCAGATTGAATTTGATGAGTTGAGATGGATGCCAAATGAGGTCAATTGATCTCCAATTTATATGAGTGCTAGGAGGATGGTTTTTGACCATAGGGTCAAACCCATTCAATTAGTGGGCCTGACTTGGTCAACATATAAATTCATAATTTCTCCTTTGATTTGCCAATGAAAATACCAACTATAAATACCAATTTTCAACACTCTCTCTTAGCTAGGGAGGTACTTTTCATTCTCTCTCTCTCTCTCAAGATCAATCTCCTTGACCAATCCATTGGTCTCTCAATAACAACCCAAGGGAAAGATTAGATGTACAAGTCTCGTCATAAGGAAAAATACACAGCATCATACTCATCCCATAACCCAAAACCCAATGGCTTCAAGGTCAGTTCCCAAGACCATGGGATCAATCAATGAGGCCAACCTCTCCAACCATATGAAATGGTTTCTTAGTCAAGCACAATGACCCAAGAAAGTACACAAGGTCCATCTCCCCGACCATAAACAAGGTTTCTCGGTCCATGTCCCAAGGGAGGAATCCCTATATCGATATCAAACTCCTCGACTACATAATCTCTCGATCAAATACAATGAACCAAGGGAGAAAACTCAAAATCAGTGTCCCTGACCAAACCCACTGGTCTCTTAGTCAAACATAATGACTTAAGGGATCACTCCAAGCCTCAAAACCAAAAACCAAACTCCCCAACCACATTAGTTTCTCAGTGAATCTCAATGACCCAAGGGAGTAACCAGGGCAATCTTCTTGACCATAACCCTTTTTCTCTTGGCTAAGCCCAAGGAAGATTGTCAATCACATGATGTTATACAATCAATGCTCCCTCTCTGCCAGAGAGGGATTCTTAATAACTCCAAGTTGTTCTCTGAAGTAAGCAAACTTCATCAGGGACAATGGTTTCATCAAAACATCAGCAATGCAGAGAGGGATTCTTAACAACTTCATCTGGGAAAATGATTTCGTCAAAACATCAACACCCTATTGATCAATAGGTACATACTCGAGCCTCACTGTTCCTCTATGGACAATATTCTGAATGTAATGGTACTTGATCTCAATGTGCTTCAACTTGTCATGAAAAACTATGTTCTCAAAAAGCTTTACACAGCTTTGATTATCACAATATACAATGGTTGATTCCAGCACCTAATCAAACAAACCAGCAAATAGCTTACGAAGCCACATAGCTTCACAACAAACTGAACATGTAGCTATATTCTCAACTTTAGTTGTGCTAAGAGAAACAAAATTTTGCTTCTCACAGGACCATGAAATCGTTGTAGAGCACAAGCTAAAATGGAAACTAGAAGTGCTCTTTCAATCATCGGTGCATCCATCCCAATCAGCATCAGTAAAACCATGCAGTTGCTAGTTTCCATTAGAAACATATCTCAAACGATAATCAATGGTGCCATGGAGATATCTCAATATAATTTTTGTTGCAACCCAATGCACGTGTCAAGGCTCAACCAAGAATTGGCTCAATGTGCTCACAGCATAACAAATACCAGGTTTGGTGTTCACCAAATAGTTTAATGATCCAATCAATTTGCGATACATAGATGGATCAATCATATCAGAATCACAGTCTCGTATCTTCTTCAAATTTGTCACCATGGGAGTGTCCATAGACTTGCAGTCCATCATGCCAAATCTCTGAAGGATGTTAATAGTGTACTTTCCTTGTCCAACAAAGATTTCATCAGGCTTTTGCCATATTTCAAATCCCAAATAGTAATGCATAAGACCAAGATCCTTCATCTCAAATTCAGAAATCAGCTCCCTCTTACATTAGACAATGAGAACCTCAGCCCCTATCAAAAACAAATCATCTACATATAGAAGCAAATTTAAGGGCTCACCTTCAACAACTTTGTAGTACAAATTCAGATTAGCATCGTTCTTTTTGAAACCAAGGCTCAACAAATAGCTATCAATGCGAGAATACCATGCACGAGGTCCCTACTTAAGCCCATACAAGGCTTTCTTCAATTTGAAAACATGTGTCTCTTTATCATGAATCTCAAAGCCTTAAGGCTGCTCAATATAAACTTCCTCTTCAATGACTCCATTCAGAAAGGCAGTCTTGATATCCATTTGATGCAATTTCCAACCTACAATAGAAGCAAGAGCAATAACAAATCTAATAGAAGAATACATAACAATGAGAGCGAATGTGTCTTCATAATACTCTCCCTCTTTTAGGGAGAATCCTCAGGCCACAAATCTTGCCTTATACTTCTCAATACTTCTATCAGCTACATGCTTGATTTTGTAGAACCATTTGGAAGACACAACAGATTTCCCTTCTGGTCTTGGCACGATTTCCCAAACATCATTCTTCAATATAGATCGGTACTCTTCAGTCATAGCATCTTTCCAAACTTGATGTCCAGTTGCTTCTTCATATGTAGATGGCTCAGGCTCAATGATCTTACTCATCAATGTTGCATAACCTGAATACTTCTTTGGCCTCTTGCTTTCTCTAAAGGTCCCACGAGGTGCAGCATGTCCTTTAGCATCTTTCAATGTTCTTTCAAGCTAAGCAAGTCTCTTTCTAGTCTCAGGTACAGTCACTCTTGGTGAGTCAACAAATTCATGTGGATCATCAAACTCTCCATGAAGATCTTATTCCATAGGTTCAGGTTCCTTGGATTTTGATTCCACATTCTTAGGAGCCACATGCATCTCACCATCAAAGTCCAAATGTGATCCTTTTGACTTCCAAAAAGTAGCATCGTGATCAAAATTGACATCCCTACAAGTTTCAATAAAAAGTTGTCCTAGTACATAAACCCTAAAGGCCTTTGAATTTTCACTATAGTGAACAAAAGTTCTCTTCTTCCTAGAGAGCTCCAACTTCGTCCTTTTCTCCATTGGGTCTCTCACAGGACAACCAAATATTCTTAAATGTTCAACATTGGGTCTCTCACCTGTGAAGACTTCTTCGGGAGTCTTGTAATCCAAAATTCAGTGTGGACATCTATTTTGAACATAAGAAATTGTCTTTGAAGCTTCTCCCCATAGAAACATTGGCAGCTTGATCATGAAGCATGGCTTTGGCGGCTTCCATAATAGTTATGCTCTTCCTTTTGGCAATTCCATTTTGTTGAGGATGGTAGGGAACTATCAACTCCCTCTTAATTATAGCATCCCTGCAAAAAGCAGTCAACTCCTTGGATATGTAGTCTCCTCCATTATCAAATCTCAAAGTCTTAATCCTTCTTCCTATAGTATTTTTAACATGTGCCTTGAATTCCCGAAACTTTTCAAATACTTCATCCTTGGATTTCAAGAAATAAATCCATATTTTACAAAAGTAATCATCAATGAAAGTAACATAGTACATATGACCACCCAAGGACTTGTTAGACATAGGCCCAAAAACATCAAAATGCACAAGATCCAAGCTTCCCTTGGATCTACTATCGTTGCTAGTACATCATCCTTTAACATTTTTCCCAAGAGCACATCCTTTGCAAACTCCATCATGTTCAATCTTAATTTCGAGTACACCTTTAACAAATTCTTTCATTCTAGACAAAGCTTTATAATGAATATGAGCGTTACCTTCGATGCCATAGTTCACAAAGATTAGATGTATTGTGTATCAAGGCTTGAATTGAGCAACCAAGGAGACAATATAAGCCTCCAATTCGTACACCAATGACTTTGATAGATTCAAAGGAGGATTCCTTCCATACTAGAACTTGTCCATCAATGAATGCAATTCTATACCCTTTGTCTTCAAGAGATGAAATAGACAACAAATTCTTCTTCAAACTAGGAACATATAAAATATTTTTAATAGGGACATTACCTCTCGAATCCAATTGAAAGGATGATGAAAAAATGCCTTTGACTTCGTACTTGCTATTGTCTCCAAGCTCAACCCTTTTGAGATATCTTCTTTTCAACCAATTCAGAGAGATTCTCACTACTTCTAGTCATGTGCCTAGAGGCACCACTATCCACCAATCTAATTTCAATCATGACTTGCAATGGAACCTATAAAAGCAGAATAAAATGAATATTCATCATCAGATACTTTCTTTATAGGCCTCCTCTTATGAGATGGTTCGTAAAGGTCAGCTACAAAAGCGTGCTTCCCTTTCCTTTTTCGATCATCATCCTTTTGAGGATCATTCCTTTGATAATCATTCTTTTGAGGACACCTATTTTGATAATGACCATATGCTTGTTAATGATAGCATTGAAAATCTGTCTTGTCTCTTCTATCTTGAGAGGGAGGAGGAGGTCTTCTCTGTGGAGCAGGTCCTCTTCTTGGAGTAGGTCTTGAATTAGGTCTTCTACCTGTATTTCTTTGAAATCTTCCAAAATTTCTTCTACCTTTCCTATTCTTTTAGTCAGTTGCAAAAGCTTGAGAATATTCACCTGGATTTGGAATCTTACCCATAGACATGAGCCTAAATTCTTCTTGAGTGCAAGCATCCCATAGCGTGTAAAATGTAGGTGCATTTTCTCTCCCACTAATGCTTGTTGCAAAAGAGTCCCAAGATTCAGGAAGACCACCCATTGCTACAGCGACCAATTCTTTGTTAGATACTTCATTAATAGCTTTGAGTTGATCTCTAATTTGAGATAGTGTTACGAAGTATGATGCCACAGTATCATTCTTTGTCATCTTCATATCACAGAGCTGACGCCTTAGGCTTATAGATTGATTGATGTTGTTGATTGTATATAATCTAATAAGGGCATCATACATCTCCTTCGAAGATTTGAGATCAGCAATATAAGGAACCAGATTATCCCAAACAGATTCCACAATGATGCTCATCGCCAAGATGCCATCCTCATGAAACTTGTCCTTTCTTGCTTGATCAACTGGTTCAGTAACTTTTCCCAACACAATACCCAGGACCTTATTCCTTGCAAGCACTAGGTTAACCCTAGTCTTCCATGCCCTATAATTTTTAGCTTCTTCAAGCTTGTTCTTTGTCTTCATGAAGGAATTCATGATGAAGATGACCAATCAAAACAAAATATGTAAAAGCCCAATGCTCTTCAAAGTGCTCTCAATGCTCTTCAAGGTTATCTCAATGCTCTTTCCCTTCACCAAAGCTTTGATACCATTTTGATTTTCTAGTGCAATCAAAACTATTACAATTTTTCAAACTAATAACTACTTCCAATGATACAATTAAACTTCTTTTGAGAATTCCTATCATTAAGCAGTTATACGCGAAAAATTTAAACCCTTACCTTCTTTAGTAGACCAAGGTAAAACCCACAAGGGAAAAACCCAAAAATCTTTCCTTATGAGAGAGAAGTCAATTCATCAAATGTATATCAAAATTCCAATCTCTAACCTCAATAATGGCAAGTCAAACTAGTTAAAAGAGAGATAAAATAGTCAATGTTGGTCCAAGTCAAATACTACAACAGAGGGACCAAATTTTTGCCTGAGGCAGTTGGTCAAAGGGCCGAAATTTGACCTACAATACCACTGAAAAATCTTAGTTAAATCATAGGAGTTGACTTGTATTCAACCCTCGAACAACAAGCCCAGAATAGAGATATAAATTCTGTCAAACCAGTGAACAAATCACAAATAAACTCGGCCTCCAAGATCTGTCAAGAATTCGTTCAAAATTTAACAAATAATCCAAAGTCAACTCTAGTTAAACCAAAGTCAAATAGTTGGTCAACACAGATCAGATCTTCTTTCTCCTTTGCATGTGTGGACTTGTTCTTCCTTTTTTAGATCGACTATGATGAGTCGAGATGGATGCCAAATGAGGTCAATCGATCTCCAATTTATATGAGTGCTAGGAGGGTGGTTTTTGACCATAGGGTCAAACCCATTCAATGGGTGGGGTTGACTTGAGAAAATGAGGCCGACTTGGTCAACATAGAAATCATAATTTCCCCTTTGATTTTCCAATGAAAATACTGACTGTAGCTACCAATTTTCAACATAACCTGCATCGTGGCCAAATTTTCCTTCTTTCCAGCTCTTGAAGTACACTGCCCTCCTATGTTCTTCTTACCCTTTCCCTTCATTCAAAGGAAAGGTTCTCATCATCACTCTTAGGGCTCCCACGAAGAGACTTCTCTCAAGCATCCTCCTGAAGTCATCCCATAACATCTCTGAACTAGGTCAGTGCTCATGCGTTATGATCCCTTTGACAAAGGATGTCAATGGCTTGGAAAAGCCATTCAAGGAAGTCCTCACCAACTTTACATTCACAGACTCCCTAATTGCAACCAACTCATCTTGGATCTATGTGATCCTGGTGAGATATGTAGTAATTATATCTAACTTGGACATCTTGGTGTTCCTTAGCTTCTCCTTCAACACCATTTTCATGTTTGCATTGTCACTCTAATATAACCTAGTCAAAGCCTCCCACATTTCCCAGGTGGATTTATTTCTGAAAATATGAGGATTCACATGATATTTCACCCCATTCAAAATGATTCTTTTTCCTTTCACATCCTATTGGTTATGGATTGTTAGTTCTGCAACATCAATAGGAGGGATGAGTTGTTGATTTGCAAACTCCTAGATCCCTTTTTCAATCAACACCGATGTTATCCTCTCATTCCAAGGACTGCAATTGGAAGCACCCTCCAACCAAATTTCAAACCTTAACTGTTAAATTTAGATAACCATGATGTTCTATGCTTGATGCAATTTTACTTCAATCTTTCTTAGGCCCGATACAATATAGAAATCACATAAACATGAAAGTAAAACATTGATAGAGCACAATAATAGATTAACAGAAAACAAGCCAAATATAGATCAAATTTACAATTCCTTTTGTCCAGCAAAGATGAGATACTGTGGCATTACGATAGTCAACAGGATGCTTCAACCAGCAAATTCTTTCTCAGTCAGCCAATCTTCCATGTGTCACCCATAGCCCTCAAAGACAGCTCTCATCACAAGTCAACGTAGGACAACAACAGAAAAGGCAACGCAGCATATTAGGGCTTCGGTTAGACAGCTCAGATTTCCTTGATTTTAGTGCCCAGCAGTATGCCCTCTCAAAATCGGATTTTTGGCAGAATTTTGAGGTCAAACGACCAAAGGCTGACCATGGTCAATGCTGCAAAAACAAGCCCTAAACAGATCTGCAGAAAATAGAAGCTTCACTCCACACGTGTGAGGGGAAAAAGGCCTCCAAAGGCTATCGAACCAATTAGAAAGAACAAAAGGTGAGTCACAATGACATCACACTCAGCTGACCCGAAGTCAGCTTAGAGGTAAAAACCTCTCTTGGACTCAAAAAGAGTCTCATACTAACCCGAAGTCAGTTTAGAGGTAAGAACCTCATCATACTTAATCCCAGATCAAGGTGTTGGACACGTGCCATCCTATACATAAAGAGTACGGCAATCTCTGATGCATCCATCGGTCTTGCTATTGGTGTCTATCCACATTTCGCACCTCATTGGCCGAATGAGAGGTGCTTCCCATGAGTCTGAAACTCCATGGTTAGGATGTGTGCGGAGCACAGATCAAAGAGAGGTGAACCAACTCAATATCATAACGGTGGGTCAGAAGCACATAAGGTTCGGCAAGCCTAGCCCCGTATGTGCTTATAGCTCCAAGAAGCTATCCCCAAACCCCCTGGAGCTCCCAGATCTCATAGTCCACCTCAATCAGGACCCTCAGAATAGGGTCTTTCCATTATTCCAAGCTTCTCACAGAAGGTTAGGAACTTGACCTTCCCCAGGGGATTTGTGAGAATATCTGCAACCTGCTCATCAGTTCTTATATGATCAAGCCTTACAGCACCTCGCTATACCATATCTCGGATAAAGTGGTACCTGATATCAATATGCTTGGATCGATCGTGGAACACGGGATTCTCAGAAAGACGAATCCCACTCTAGTTATTAGAAAGGATAACGATGGTATCTAGCACATGCCCAAATAGCTCACTGAAGAGCTTTCGCAACCAAACAGCTTCACAACAAGCCATACTCACTGCAATGTATAAAGCCTCAGCGGTGCTTAAAGCCACCGACTTTTGCTTCCTGCTCATCCAAGACATCGAAGCAGAACCCAAGGTGAAGCAACATCCAGATGTGCTCTTGCGATCCACCACACTGCCAGCCCAATCGGCGTCAATATATCCATGGAGTCTCAGACTCCCGACAGTGTATCTCAGCCCATGGTTGATTATGCCCCGAAGATATCTCAATAGATTCTTGGCACCAATCCAGTGAATTTTATGAGGATCAACCATATGTTGACTCAAAGTGTTCACTGCAAAACATACGTCCGGATGAAAGTTCACTAGGAACATTAGGGCCCCCACGAGTTGTCAATACTCTGTATGATTTGCTAGCACGGGCCCAGCAACGTTTCCACACAACTTCTTGAAGTTGAGTTCCATCGGTGTTGACACAGACTTACAGTCCACCATACCGAATCTCCCCAACAGCGTCACGACATATTTTCCTTGAGAAAAGAAAATCTCATTTGGCCTCTGCCAGACCTCCAAGCCTAGGAAATAATGCATAAGTCCTAGGTCTTTCATCTCAAACTCGAAAGCTAGCTCCCTCTTACACTGATGAATGAGAGGTTCAACACCTATCAGGAAAAGATCGCCCACATAGAGAACGAGAATGAGAAACCTTTTTTATCAAACTTAAAATAAAGGTTTGGATCAGCGTTACTTCGAGTGAAGCCCAGCGTCATCAAGTAGCTATCTATCCTCTCGTACCAAGCCCTGGGGGCTTGCTTCAGCCCATATAGGGCTTTCTTCAACTTGCATACATTGGTGTCTCTATCTCAAACTTCGAACCCCAAAGGTTGCTCCACATACACCTCTTCCTTTATAAAACCATGCAGAAAAATGGTCTTCACATGCATCTGATGTAGAGTCCATCCTTGCGTTGCAGCAAGGGAAATAATAGATCGGATGGTGGAATAGCGGGCCACAGGTGCAAATATATCATCATAATCTACGCCTTCCTTTTTAGAGAAACCTCGGGCAACAAATCTTTCCTTGTACTTTTCAACACTTCCATCAGATTCGTGCTTGATCTTATAGAGCCATCTCAAGGTGACAACATATTTGTCCTCCAGTCTCGGGACCACTTCCCAGACATCATTTTTCATAATGGACTCATATTCTTCGTGCATAGCATCTTTCCAAACTTGATGCTTTACGGCTTCTTCAAATGATCCAGGCTCAGATTGTACTATCATACTTATGGTTGCTAGATACCCTTGGTATCTCTTAGGCTTCTTGCTTTCACAGAATGTCCCCCTTGGAGCAACATGTCTCTCGACATCTGTGAGAGTATCCCTGAGCCATGAGGGTCTTCTCTTATTTGAAGGAGGTGGATCAATGGGATCCATAGGTCCTTCAACATTAGGCATCAGGTTATCTTTCGGCTCTCCCTGCTTCCCTGCTTCATCATCTTCTTTGTCTTCCTTGGAGCTAGGAAGATTTCTCACTTTCTTGAGGGCGGCATCTTCATCGAAGGTGACATCATGGCATATCTCCACTTCTCTTTGACCAGGCACATAGATTCTATATGCCTTCGAAGTTTCACTGTAGCCCACAAACATTCCCTTCGTTCCAGAAGAATCCAGCTTGCTTCTCTTTTCTTTCGGCACATGAAAGTAAACAGGACAACCAAAAACTCTAAAATGAGAAACATCAGGTTTCTTACCAGAAAAGACTTCTTCGGGAGTTTTGGAGTCCAAAGCGAAATGCGGGCATCTATTTTGAACGTACACAGCAGTGTTCGTAGCTTCTCCCCATAGAAACTTTGGAAGACCTTGGTCACATAGCATGGCATGGGCAGCTTCCACAATGGTCCTGTTCTTTCTTTCAGCAACACCATTTTGTTCAGGAGTGTACGTAGTTGCGGTCTCCCTCTTAATGCCAGCTTCTCTACAAAAGTCATTAAACTCATTTGACTCATACTCGGTCCCATTGTCGGTCCTCAAAACTTTGATTTTCTCCTCGGTTTGATTTTCCAAAATTTTGATTTTCTTCTCGATTTGATTTTCCACCAAGGCTTTGAAGGTACGAAACCATTTGAATGCTTCAACCTGTTGATCAGCGGTTGTCATTGATGTCAACCCAAGTAGCACCAGGGGCTAACCCAATATTGCATGGGAATTTTGACCTACCAAATTAATATATTCTGGGTCAATAATGCTTTTTATGGTTTCTACTTGTCGAGATGTTTCCATTGATATATGGCATGCCATGTAATTCTTCACGGTTTGAGATATATTCATGTTTGAAGTTTGTAACCCCAGTTAGTGGGCTAAAACCCCATGGGGTTGGGGCATGGGTCATTGAAAAGTCATAATTAATATTTTTTATGCTCCTAAAATCCCTTCCACATTCACTTGTTGAAGCCCCTCTAAGAATTCATATAAATTGTGATCTTCATTTCCTCCTTATGTAAGGGATTCGGCCATCTGAAACAGGTCATCGTGGCATTTTCGCTCTAAATTTCTTTCTACGAAGGTTCAGAAGCTGAAATTTTTATGAGGCGAAGCTGAAATCCTGAGGAAGCTGCAGTAAAAATTTCAGATCAAGGTGCGTAACATTTTTGGAGATATGATCTGTGGAAGTCAGGGTTTTTGCAGGCTCCTAAAATTCATCTCAAAGAAGTGACCTTGGTAAAATCGTCATAACTCTCTCTCTGAGTACTGGATTGGAATTCCGTAAAAAGTGGTAGATAGTGCACAATCTGTACTTTTCGCTCTATCAATTTCAGAGCCAAATGAAGAAACAGTGATACGTGGCACGCCGTACAAGTGCGCTCTGCTGAAATAGTCCATAATTAGGGCATTGTGAGAGATTGGGCATAACTCTTTCTTGAAGAATCCAAATTGGGTCAGACCTATGGCATTGGAAAGAAGACTCAGAGGACTACTACAGAACCGAAAATCAGATATTGAGGATATGAAATAATAGAGATACACCAGATTCAATATCGAGCTCCTAGAAGGCAAGAAAAAGCTAGATCATGTGTTGTCAAGGGTTGCAAAGGACCAGACTTTCTACAACAGCAAAGAAAAGCAAGGTGCAGCAGAGGGTAGCATGACAAGAGCAGCAACCAAGGTGGATAACAGCAGCAAGAAGTTCATCATATGAAGTCTTCAAGTGGGCAGCACTGCATACAATCATTGTCAAGGTATCATTGTACTTAGTCATTGTAAATACATTATTGTACAAATTGTACTAGTATTTATCTGCCAAGGGTTGAAGAGGCAGGTTGGGAGGTCTAGGATCATCATTAGGTGGTTGTGTTAAGTTAGGGTTATGGTCTAGTTACTAGTATATCTTCTTCTTCTACATTATTCTATATCATTGTAAAGTGGACCATTTTCCCTGGTACAGGAGTCCATTCTTCTTTTATTCTTCTATAGGGTGGTAGGGTGGTGCTAGGGTTAGTTGTAGCTCATTAGGTGTTGGGGCATCCGTTCAGTTGACTACTGAAAAATCTCAGGCATTGGAGCGTCCATCCAGTGGGAGCTGGAGAAGAATGTTTTTCTAGATTCTAGGAAGTTGGAGCTTTATTTTCAATTGGAGTTGAATATTAAAGAATTATTAGAAAAGCATTAGGTGGTTTTTGTCCCGGAGTGGGTTTCCACCTTAAAAACTGTGTGCATTTGTGTTCCTCTTGTTTGCTGCTATCATTGTACAAACACTGATAATAATTGAAAATTAACTAATGCTCTAATTGAAAGGAATACTGATTCACCCCCCCTCTTAGTATTTCCAACAATTGGTATCAGAGCTTGGTTCCTTCAATAGTAGTTTAACAGCTGGAAGGAGGTCATGGAGCATACCAAGAATGGTGTACCTCTATTTAATGAAAATAATTATGCACTTTGGAAAGGAAGAATGGAGGTATATCTCTTGGCGCAAGGTTACGAAGTATGGGACACTGTTCAAAATGGATTTACATCAACCGCAGATGAACAAGGTAAGAAGAATTTGGTAAATGATGCAAAAGCAAAGAATATTATTATCAGTGGACTTATTGAATCTGCTTATCATAAGGTTTTGGGTTGTAAAACCACCAAAAATGTATGGGACAAGCTTGAGAATATATATGCAGGTGACTCAAATGTCAAAGAAGCAAAGCTTCAAATCTATAGAGCAAAATTTGAGCAACTCGGAATGAAAGAAGATTGCAACATTGCTGCATACTTTCAATACGTTGATGAAATAACCAATACTCTGGAAGGATTGGGAGAGCCAGTTGACGAGAAGACTATTATACGGAAGATTCTTAGAACGTTACCAGGGAGATTCAACCCAAAGGTATCGGTCTTAGAATACAATGCAAATCTGGACAAACTCAGCAAGGAAGAATTACATGGAGTTCTCATAGCATATGAAATGAGACTTGATGAAGAAAAGGGTACTTCAAATCTAGAAACTGCGTTCGTTGCATCTAAGCAAACCAATAAGGACAAACAATCTTCAATTGAAATGACATGCACCTGCAAGTATGAAGAAAAGGGAGATGATGGAGAAGGTCTTTCAGATGAAGAATATGCTTACTTTACGAGAAAACTAAAACCTGGTAAGGGAAAATTCGAAGGTAAACTTCCATTGATATGTTTCGGTTATGGTGAGGTTGGGCATTTCGTAGAAAAATGTCCGAACAAAAGTGATGGCAACTCAAAAGGAAAGAAAGGCTTTAAGAAATTCAATAAGCAAGGCAAAAGGAAAGGATCCAAAAGGAACTTTCTCTCTAAAGAAGATAGCTCATCATCCAATGAAGAAAGTGACAGCAAAGAAGAAGCCAACGAGAAAGTATTGTTTATGGCCAAGCACAATAAACAAGAAGTATCAAACAATGAAGAAGAAGGGTTGACCATAGAAGAATTTTATGAGGAGGCAATCAAGCTTATAAAAGAGCTCAATGCTGAGAAGATCCATTCCAATACTCTTGAAGAACAAGTTCAAGGTGTCAAAATTGAGGTTGAAGAACACAAATGTATTGAAGAGTCACTTCAAAGGAAGTTGGAAGAAAGCAACCAAGAAAGAGAAGCATTAGAAGCTGAAGTAGTCTCGCTGCATAAGGAAGTGAAGAAGCGAAAAATTGTCCAAAAGTATGCCAACAGCTCAAGGGCATTGGAAGAACTCATCAACAATCAACAATCTTACAACGACAAAACTGGCCTCGGTTACAAAGAAGAAGAAGCAGGACCTTCTACAACAAAATACAATGAACCTATGAGATCTGACATACATGAAGACTTTATTGGACAAGATTCGCAAGCACATCCTTGGAATACGATTTTTCGACGAAGATTTTCATCCAGGTACCAACATATTTTTCATGGCTGTTGTTATTCATGTGGAAAATTTGGACATAAAGCTGTAGAATGTCGCACGTACCCTAGGAACCAATACAATTCCAAGAGATTCTTCAAATATGAACCTCCCAGGGCTCAACGAAACATCAATAGATTTGAACATTTAAGAAATAATATGGAATGTTACAAATGTCAGAACTTTGGACACATAGCTAGAGACTGCAAACTTGAAAATCCTCCAGAAGAATCTTCGAAGCCATAGAATGAACGAACATGGAAGAAGAAGAAGACTGATAATTGTGCTCTCGCTCTCAAGGCTCAAAAAAATAAAGATGTGTGGTATGTTGACAGTGGTTGCTCAACGCATATGACTGGAGATAGAAGGAAATTTGTATCTCTGAAAGAGAAGAAGGATGGAACCATATCCTTTGGAAATGATGGATCTTCAAATGTTATAGGATCAAGTACCGTCACTCTCGGAAGCAAAGATGTTATAGCCAAGAATGTTCTATTGGTCGAAAACATGAATCACAATCTGCTCAGTGTTGGACAAATGTGTGATCAAGGACACACAATGCTATTCAACTCCACAAAATGTGAAATCAAGAAAGGCAGGTATGGTAAAATTGTGGCTATAGCAAGTCGAGCTCCAAACGACATATATGTTCTGGATGAAGCAACTAAAGCATGTCTACTAGCTAAAGAAGATGAAAGTTGGTTATGGCACAAACGAATGGATCACATAAACTTTGACAATCTTGTCAGGATAAGAAAAAAGGAAGCAGTACGAGAAATGTCGAAAATCTCAAAACCTTCCAACACACTATGTGAGGCATGTCGGCATGGCAAGTAGACAAAAGTCCAATTTAAAACAAAAGAACACTTTTCATCACATTAATTGGAATTGATACATATTGATCTATTTGGTTCTGTGAGAACAAAAGGCTTAGATGGAGAATTATATTTCATGTTGATGATAGATGACTATACCAGGATGACAGTCGTCAGTTTCCTAAAGAAAAAATCTGAAGCATTTGAGTGCTTTAATATCTACAAGGAGTTGGTTGAAAATGAAACTGATTTGAAAATAAAGTGTTTAAGATCAGATAATCGTGGAGAATTCACTTCCAAATTATTTCAGCAATACTGTGACGAAAATGGAATAAAAAGGCAATTTTCAACAGCACGAACACCTCAGCAAAATGGAGTTGCTGAAAGAAAGAATAGAACTGTACAGGAAATGGGTAGAACAATGTTGAAGGACTCAAAATTGGATGAAAAATTCTGGGTTCAAGCAATTGATACGGTAGTCTTCATTATCAACCAAAGTCTTCTCAGAAATAATTGCAACAAGACTCCATATGAATTATGGAAAGGAAAACCAGCTAATGTAAAATATTTCAGAATCTTCGGAAGCAAATGTTATATCAAAAGAGAAGATCAAAATTTGGGTAAGTTTGAATCACGTGTTGATGAAGGTATCTTTGTTGGTTACTCACGCAAAACAAAGGCCTATAAATGCTATAATCTAAGACGAAAACAGATAGTGGAGAGCATAAATGTTACATTTGACGAAGATGGTGTTCTAGCGAGTAATGATGAGGATCTAGAATCTTTGAAACTTGAGACAAATGCTGAAAAAGACACAGATAAAATTGTAGAACAAGAAGCAACTATCGAGGAAGAAGTAAACGATGATCATCAAGATATACCAGAACAACAACAAGAAGCTCCTCCAAGGAGAACAAAAGAGTGGATTCAAAAGAACCATCCATCAAATCAAATCATTGGTGACATAAATGAAGTTCGACAACTTCGTTCATCACAACAAGCTCACGTTGCTTTTCTAGCAACCTTTGAGCCTAGTAGTTTTGAGGAAGCCAGCCAAAATGAACATTGGGTAGCAACTATGAATGAAGAATTGGATCAAATTGAGAAGAATAACACCTGGGAATTAGTTCCATGACCAAAAGATAAAAATGTCATTGGGACTAAATGGGTGTTCAGGAACAAATTGAATGAAGATGGGCAGGTTACCAGAAACAAAGCAAGATTGGCTTGCAAAGGCTATGTACAAGTGGAAGGAATTGATTTCGACGAAACATTTGCACCAGTTGCCATAATGGAAGCCATCCGAATGTTTCTCGCCTATGCATGTTCAAGAAAAATCAAAGTCTACCAAATGGATGTTAAGTCAACATTTCTGAATGGAGAATTAGAAGAAGAAGTTTACATCGAACAACCTAAAGGTTTTCTACTATCAGAAAAAGAAGACTATGTTTGCAGGTTAAAGAAGGCTCTATATGGTCTCAAGCAGGCTCCCAGAGCATGGTATGCTCGTCTTGATGGATATCTACATCAACAAGGGTTCAAGAAAGGTATTGTTGATAGCAATCTTTATGTACAAATAGATAAAGATAATTTAACAATCGTTGAAGTATATGTGGATGATATAATATTTGGTAGCAATGATAATACTAAGTAAGAACTTTTCTAAAAAGATGCAAAGTGAGTTTGAGATGTCTTTACTTGGTGAGCTGACATACTTCTTAGGGCTTCAAATATCTCAGCAAGAGAAAGGAATATTTATATGTCAAGCCAAGTACATCAAGGAAATGCTCAAGAAATTCAAAATGGAAGATTGCAAACCCGTCCTTACTCCGATGGTAACAGGTTGCAAATTGAGCATAGATGACTCATCTAAGGATGTGGATCAGAGGTTGTATAGATCTATGATTGGTAGTCTTCTATATGTAACAACCTCTCGGCCAGATGTTATGCAAGCAGTTGGACAAGTAGCAAGATTCCAAGCAGCACCAAAAGAATCACATATTATTGCCGTCAAAAGAATTCTTCGATATCTAAAGGGCACAAAAGAATATGGCTTGTGGTATCCCAAGGGTAACAATCTCATTATTCAAGCCTTTACAGATGCAGATTGGGCGGGAAGCGTTGATGATCGTAAGAATACTAGTGGAGCAACATTCTATCTAGGTGGTTGTCTCATATCATGGTTGAGCAAAAAGCAAACTTCAATCTCATTATCTACAGTGGAAGCAGAATACATTGCAGCAACATCATGTTGTACTCAAGTTCTTTGGATGAAACAAACTTTGCAATATCTTCAAGTACAATTCAGTGAGCATATTGCCATATTCTGTGAAAACACTAGTGCCATCATCATCTCCAAGAATCCTGTCATGCATTCAAAAACAAAACACATTCCGATCAAATATCATTTTGTTAGAGAACAAGTCGCTGAAAAGAATATCAAACTTGAGTATGTTTGTACAAAAGAACAAATTTTTGATATCTTCACTAAACCTTTACCTCGTGAAACATTTGAATATCTTTGTCAAAAGTTTGGGATACTGCCAAGTTCTCATTAGATTACAGGTCTGCAGGATGGTTGTGTGTCAGGGGGAATGGAAGTGTGTACAGGTCTGCGGGACGGTTGTGTGTCAGTGGGAGTGGAAGTGTGTATAGGTCCGCAGGATGGTTGTGTTTCAGGGGGAGTTACCCTTTTTCCTTGATGTCAAAGGGGGAGAGAATGTTGTAGGAAGAGGTGTCATGATCATAGGGGGAGTACTTGTGTTGCCATCAATGCTAAAGGGGGAGATTGTTGATCAACGGTTGTCATTGATGTCAACTCAAGCAGCACCAGGGGCTAACCCAATATTGCATGGGAATTTTGACCTACCAAATTAATATATTCTGGGTCAATAATGCTTTTTATGGTTTCTACTTGTCGAAATGTTTCCATTGATATATGGCACGCCATGTAATTCTTCACGGTTTGAGAGATATTCATGTTTGAATTTTGTAACCCCAGTTAGTGGGCTAAAACCCCATGGGGTTGGGGCATGGGTCATTGAAAAGTCATAATTAATATTTTTTATGCTCCTAAAATCCCTCCCACGTTCACTTGTTGAAGCCCCTCTCAACTTAAGCATTCATATAAATTGCGATCTTCATTTCCTCCTTAGGTAAGGGATTCGGCCATCTGAAACAGGTCATCGTGGCATTTTCGCTCTAACTTTTTTTCTACGAAGGTTCAGAAGCTGAAATTTTTATGAGACGAAGCCGAAATCCTGAGGAAGCTGCAGTAAAAATTTCAGATCAAGGTGCGCAATATTTTTGGAGATATGATCTGTGGAAGTCAGGGTTTTTGCAGGCTCCTGAAATTCATCTCAAAGAAGTGACCTTGGTAAAATCGTCATAACTCTCTCTCTGAGTATCGGATTGGAATTCCGTAAAAAGTGGCAGATAGCGCACAATCTGTACTTTTCGCTCTATCAATTTCAGAGCCAAATGAAGAAACAATGACACGTGGCACGCCGTACAAGTGCGCTCTGCTGAAACAATCCATAATTAGGGCATTGTGAGAGATTGGGCATAACTCTTTCTTGAAGAATCCAAATTGGGTCAAACCTGTGGCATTGGAAAGAAGACTCAAAGGAATACTACAAGACCGAAAATCAGATATTGAGGATTGAAATAATAGAGATACACCAGATTCAATATCAAGCTCCTAGAAGGCAAGAAAAAGCTAGATCATGTGTTTTCAAGGGTTGCAAAGGACTAGACTTTCTACAGCAGCAAAGAAAAGAAAGGTGCAGCAGAGGGTAGCATGACAAGAGCAGCAACCAAGGTGCATAACAGCAGCAAGAAGTTCATCATATGAAGTCTTCAAGTGGGCAGCATTGCATACAATCATTGTAAAGGTATCATTGTACTTAGTCATTTTAAATACATTATTGTACAAATTGTACTAGTATCTATCTGCCAAGGGTTAAAGAGGCAGTGTTGGGAGGTCTAGGATCATCATTAGGTGGTTGTGTCAAGTTGGGGTTATGGTCTAATATATCTTCTTCTTCTACATTATTCTATATCATTGTAAAGTGGACCATTTTCCCTGGTACGGGAGTCCATTCTTCTTTTATTCTTCTATAGGGTGGTAGGGTGGTGCTAGGGTGAATTGTAGCTCATTGGGTGTTGGGGCATCCGTTCAGTTGACTACTGAAGAATCTCGGGCGTTGGAGCGTCCATCCGGTGGGAGCTGGAGAATAATGCTTTTCTAGATTCTAGGAAGTTGGAGCTTTATTTTCAATTGGAGTTGAATATTAAAGAATTATTAGAAAAGCATTAGGTGGTTTTTGTCCCGGAGTGGGTTTCCACTTTAAAAACTGTGTGCATTTGTGTTCCTCTTGTTTGCTGCTATCATTGTACAAACACTGATAATAATTGAAGATTAACTAATGCTCTAATTGAAAGGAATATTGATTCACCCCCCCTCTCAGTGTTTCCAACACAACCTTCTTCTTAAAAAAGTATATCCAAGTCTTACGAGAGAAGTCATCTAAAAAAGTCATGTAATAGGAACATCCTCCCAAGGATGTCACGGGAAACATACCAGATAAGTCAGAATGAATCAACTGCAAGATACCAGTTGTCTTTGTGACACTTGAGGGGAATGGTCCCCTTGTATGCTTCCCTTCAGCACAACCCTGACATATACCTTCATGATCATCTCTAAATTCGGGCATCCCTGTCACCACCTTCCTTGCTTCGGGAAGGGCTTTGTAATGAAGGTGTGCAAACCTCTGGTGCCATAACTTTGTTTGAAGAGTTGTATCACATGACATAGCCCCCAATGGACTTCCTCCAACTTGGTAGAGTGTATCAACTCTAAAACTAATAGAAAGAGCTTCCTTGAAGTTCTTCCAGATAAGTACCTTTCCATCAACGAATGCCACCTTGAACCCTATGTCTTCCATTGCCAAAATGGACACAAGGTTCTTCTTCAAATTAGGTACGTACAACACATCTTGTAATCGGAGGACTTGGATTTGGGATAGATGGAGGATCACAGTCACTGTCCCTTTCACGGTATAGGTGGCATTATCTCCAAGGATAATTTCTAGATTAGTATCCTTCTCGACCAAATCAGAGAGGGCTTCTTTATAACCAGTGAGGTGCCTTGAAGCACCACTATCAATCAACTAGACATCCAGGGTGTCAGGTGGAGATGCAGTGGAGAAGGCAGATACAAGAATAAATTCATTTCTCTTATTATCAACAACATTAGACTCATCGTACCTGGAATTTCTCGACCTCTTGAAAGGTTGCCCATTTCCACTACAATCAGAGGGAGCCTTCCTTTTTCCTTTGAACCTATTGTTCCTGCCATTCCCTCTCGAGTTGTTGTTGTGATCATCCTTGGGAGAGTCCCTTCTATTAGGGCAATCTTTTACATAGTGACCAGTCTTGTTACAAGTGTAACATCTCCCCTTCCTTCCTTTGGGCCCTGCTCTACCATTGTTTTGATTTCTCGGGCCACCATGGTTCTTCTTCTTTGCATGAGCGTCGAAGGCAGTAGGGTCACTTCCATTTCCATTAGAGGCATACTCCATCATTATTATTTCCTCTTGAGTGCATCTCGTCAATATTTCATCAAAATCAGGAATCACATTATTATTAAGAATAGTGGTATTGAATACATACCAATCACGGGGAAGACCTCTAGGTGCAATAACAACCATCTCTCAATCAAATATTGTTTCCCCAATAGCTAGGAGGTTATTTCCTGATTTCAGTGAGCCTCATAAAATAGGATTGAATAGATTCATCCTTGCCCTTCTTGATATTCTTCAATTGATTCTTGAAGAAAAGGATTTGATTAGCATTGCTAGCCCTGAACATGCTTACTAGCTTCTCATACATCTTTTTAGATGTGTTCAGCTCAGAAATGTAAGCAACCAAGTGCTTATGAATAGAATCTCGGATAATCATCTTTGCTTTGATTTCCCCTTTTCTATACTTCATCTTTGTGGCAGCAGCTGCATTTGATGGAGGCTCTTGAATCTTCCCCTGCACATAGTCCATGACATTTCGATCTTCTAGCACCAAATCCAAGGACATCTTCCATGCATGATAATCAAACTTATCAATCAATTTATCATCAGCCTTGAAACCCTTGTAAGTTGAGGAGGCCATTTGTCCTTGATAGGATTCCTTCCTCTAGATATTGCTTCTAACACTAGCTTGGACTCTTGGACTTTGTCTTCACCTCAGCTCTGATACTATGTTAAATTTAGATAACCATGGTGTTCTATGCTTGATGCAATTTTACTTCAATCTTTCTTAGGCCTGATACAATATAGAAATCACATAAACATGAAATTGAAATGCTTATAGAGCACAATAATAGATCAACAGAAGACAAACCAAATATAGATCAAATTTACAATTCCTTCTGTCCAGCAAAGATATGAGATATTGTGGTGTTACGGCAGTGAACGAGATGCTTCAACCAGCAAATTCTTTCTCGGTCAGTCAATCTTCCATGTGTCACACCCACAGCCCTCATAGACAGCTCATCACAAGTCAACCCTGGTCAACCCAAAGTCAACGCAGGACAACAACAAAAAAGTCAACACAGTAGATTAGGGCTTCGGTCAAACAGCTCGGATTTCCTCAATTTTAGTGCCTAGCAGTACGGCCTCTCAAAATTGGATTTTTGGCAGAAGTTTGAGGTCAAACGACCAAGGGTTGACCAAGGTCAACGTTGGTCAACGCTGCAGCAACAAGCCCCACACAGATCCATAGAAAACAGCGGCTTCGCTTCACACATGTGAGGGGAAAAAGGCTATCAAACTAATTAGATCACAATGAGAGAATGTGTGATGAGTTGATGAGAAAATGACCTCCAAGTCTCTCTAATTTATATCCATCAATGAGGGTGTGTGACACATCTATTAGGCATGTGAGCCTACATTACAAATCTGGCTGACCTTGCACCTGTGGAAAATAAATTCAAAATAAATGTTCTGCTCATCCAAACAAGATGATCTTTAGATCAATCTTGCACCTCTCCGAAAGAGGAATCCAACAAAAATATGACCATCCTCATATGAGCAGTGCAACATGGAGTTTGGACCTAGTTGCCCAAAATTAACATTAACCCTATTGCAACCATCCTTCAAACCCCCAAATCAAATACTCAAAACCTCAAAATATATATTGTTGGAAAAAATAATAGTTTGTTGTTGTAAACCCTTTTCGAAAATCGATTTTTCTCTCATAGTTTCTAGTGCTTAGATACCATGTTAATTTTTAATGCTAGGTCTGGTTTATTTTTCTTACACAATTATTTATACCCAAAATTGGTTTTACTCAAATTAATTCCAAAAACTACTGGAAAATAAATGCAGTGGTATTTTAAGTTTCAGAAATAAATTGCACCAAAAATAAAATAGGAAATCAACCACATGAACAACAAAAAATTTTGCCCAAACAAATCTTCCTTCACTTTATTAAATCTACAAAATTAGGGCATTGACCCACAGAGAAATACACAAAAAATACACCACACTTTCTACCTCCAGAGAAATTTGCCTCTAGAAATTAGGCCCTCCTAGAAAATACTCAGTCCAAGCAAAATCTTGGCTTTCACTTGTAAAAAATTGGCCTCCACTTGTATAGCCAATGCGCTGTGAAACTTGGCCTCCCTTCCTCCACATGGACCTAGCTGGAATACTTGTCCTAAAAACTTGACCTCTCTCTCCAAAGTCCCAGTCTCCACAAATTTCTCTTCCCTAAAACCCTTGTTGCACACAGATCCCTTCTCTTCAGTCGTTGAGCATCTCGCTCCTTAGAAAAATCACTCTCAATCATTGTGTCTCTCACCTCTCCCTCGGGCTGTTTTTGTAATTTGATTAAGTAAAATCCCTAATCCTAATCTCCTAAGTCATTAATGACTAGGTTTAGATCCTAACCCTTACTTGAGATCAATGGTAGAGATTACAACCAAGTCACTTAAATAATTTAACTATATATCCTTAAAAACTTGGCTTAATAATCAACATGAATGTATTTTTCCTAAGTTAAACTTAGGAAAGAAATCATAATAATCACATATTCCTCTCAAGAAAGCACCTAAAGAGGTAATCTAACATTTTTTGCATGCTAAACACCAAGCCTATGCAGAGGCACCTATCCAAGCTAATAACATCAACATGGCAGTGGTCCAACAGATCTAACTATTTGTTGAGCAATCTGTAGATAATATTTGAGCAAACCAAAAAATGTGGAGAACAATATGGAAGAATATGGTTGGAGCAACAATGTAGAGTGCAGAATCTTACGTATCATATATGAATTCATTATTCTCCACAAGCATCTTATAATGTAAATTGTTCATGATGAATTGCAATATGTAAATCAGGAGCAATACGTGACCTTGATGGGAGAGAGCATTTCCTTTGATGGTATCTTCTTGGCCATACTTGTTGGATATAGACTTGTTTTTCATTCTCGAAATGAAATCACCTTTTATGCAAATGATCTCACAACCATGCACTTGTGATGAACATGATATGAGGCCATTAAGACCATAAGAGCTCACCACATCAACAAATCTCAATTCTCTTGCAAAGCCATCTACCTCACGAGCTCTTTACATAGCATAGCACCAACATCTCATGGATCACTACTAAGGTGTTATCATACGGTCCTTAATTCTATGGATTAGCTATCAAACTCTTAAGATCAAAGGGGTTTGATACCATGTTAAACTATGCAATAAGACACAAGACAAGAAGATTGGTGGAAAAGGCTTAAGTCGTTCTTGACCATATATTCATCCAATGATACCAATATATATATTACATGGTTGTAAGCACCTCTAGATTCAGATGTGTTCCCACATTGACAATTCGTTAATAGATAAAGATGAAAAATCATAAAGAGGTGATCTAGGACATTGTCATTGTCTAGAGACTCATGAGCTAACACAAGTGGGGAATATTTTTTCCATCAGTGACCCAATATTCTACACCTGCTTCAACAGCGGTTGTGTGTGCTAATGTGCATCCACAAACAAGAGCATAAGCACAACCATGCAACTTGGGAATACATGAAACTGGGTGGGCACTATATTAGCAAACCACTTTCACCAACCTGACAAGCCACCAGTGACAGCTACCTAACTTTGAATTAGTACACTCGCTTCCTCTATTGAAAGGGATGAAGAGTCATGAAAAAGAAAGCAATTAGGCTGCCATTGAAGTGGACGGTCCTCAACAAGTAGTGAATTGAGGTTTTAGCATGTTGATACGTTAAATAACTCATATAGAAATGCAGGAAATTATGGCCTTCAATATCATCAAGGTTCAACTTAGTTGATTAAAACCAGCCTAGGCCCATCTTAACTCCGGATCTATCAAGCGTCGAGAGGGATCAAATCCCTAGACGTGCAAAACTTGAGGAAAGGTTTGCACCTTGAAATATTTGATCCCTCTCGGTGCTTGATAGATCCAGAGTTAAGATGGATTTAGGCTGGTTTTTACACATTTAAAAATAGATTCTTGAAATCACTTTGTTTCAGACCCGAGCAAGGTTTCGGGCAAGGCAGAAATTAAATCATTCTAATTTGGTGATGTTTCGCGCAACACAGAAATTAAATCATTCTAATTTGGTGGTGTTTCTCGCAACACAGAAATTAAATCATTCTAATTTGGTGGTGTTTCTCGCAACCCAAAAATTAAATCATTCTCATTTGGTGGTAAGAGTGATTCATTACACATGATAGCATCCATGGAGTCGAATTAGATGAAAAGGTAAAAACAAAAAGGTAGAAAAAAAATAAAATGCAGGAGCAAACGAAATCAAACCTAAACATCTATTGCAGTTCGTACTATGAAATCATTTCCCACAAATATTATTTTCCACTTTGCACAACTCCTGAAATCCTTTCTCACAAATATTATTTCACTCTTTGCACTATCACAGAGATGCTTCCTCACAAATACAATTCGACACTTTATTTGTGTCAAATTTATATATTTAGGGAGAGAATTGATTTTTTCATTAGGGCCGACATTAGATTAATTAGATTAAATGTTAAATGTTAAACATTACTTTTACATTTACATTTATGTTTATGTGTTTAGTGAGATAGTCAATGCATATAGTGTACTCAAATACAAACCTCGAATCCAAATTTATTAAATTTAATAAGATTAATATGAATATTATAATTAATAATAATATATTTTTTTTCTAAGCAAGGTTAATCTATTAACAAAGGGAATAAAATTACAGCATGACCGTAGTCAAAAACATTGCCCAGACTTATGGCAAATTTATCAAAAAATCAAAAAAGAAGACTGCCCATAGACGGGGAAACCAGTCTTGAACGATTTTGCATTGCCCACGCAGGGGAGCCAACGTTGATATCTTTGACGTTTATAGTGTTTACAGAATATCAAAATAAAACAAAGGTCTAGCATAGTAATATGAACAAAAACACGCCCAATTGAGTGGGCTACGAAGCAAGAAAACCAAACCACAGAGAAGCAGCTACTCATCCGGTGGTTCTTCGACAATTCGACACCATCCTTTGGCCGGCAAGTCACTGTCCATGGCGAGAGCAGCTCCAGAGACGGAAGGTCCAGGATCTCCCAGCGCCATCTCCACATCACGAGCGCTATGAACCTGAGCCTCCGGTTCCTGCACATTCACGCCCCCAAGCCCCACCTGAAGGCTCGAAAGCTAAGCTTTTTCTGAGCATAGGCCCGCCGAACGGGTGCATTGCTCCTCCACCTGGGCTTCTTCACAGAAAACCACAGTAATTGAAGCTGTGATTTGTGGGCGGTTCAAAGAGCAATTAAAGGAGAAAAGCGCCGAGCCTGTCGTGGGAGAAGGCAAAGTGGCGGGGGTGTGAGGAATAGGGGAGCCCAAACGGTGGCCAGAACCTTGAATCCGACCTCTCCCACTTCTGGTGTGAGGATAGTGGCCTGCATAATAATCGCTGGAGAGGGAAGGCGACTCGGAAGAGGGGCTGGAGGGAGCGCGCAGGGGATGGCCTCTGGTGCTGCCCCTGCGGCAACGCATTCTATGACGCAGGCAAGGCATAAGTGAGGTCTCAACAGCTGGCGTAGGACGAGGCAGACAAGCAGGAATGACGGTGGAATGTGAGATGGAAGGATTCCAATAAGCCGAAGAAGACAGACAGAGGCCAGAACGAGAAAAATGCAGATTGTCCCCAAGGTCTAAACAACAGTTCAACTGGCTCCTTCCCGTCACGGTGCGCAGGCAGGGTAACCCAACAACCGGAGAGCATCTGCAGTTCAACGGATGCGGCTCTTCAGATAAACCAGAGCGGAACTCCATTTTAACGTCCTAACTGCTAAGGCATTGAAGAACACCCGCCATAAATCTCTTATTGATGAGAGCCGAAGGCCGGAGCATGTTGGAGCATGCGGAGTCGCGAACAGGAGTAGAGGTCTGGTCTTGAGCTGTGTTACAACTTAATGCATTAAGAATGATCCCAGCACGTCTTAAATGCCATCTGTCGTCGTTCATCTGCTGTCTGCCAGCCATGTCATGGGTGGGCAGGTGTCTCCACACTTCGCCCCACCCATGTCCCGTCACATTAATCGCCCAACTATACACCCACATCCAGGAATAATTAATAATAATAATAGTATTAATCTTTTAATATTAATATTAGGGTATTTGGTCCTCTGCACCTAAATAAAACCGCTTTTAAGTGTTGTAAATATAAAGAGGAGTATGGAGTAAATATAAAAAGAGGTTTTATTTTTTACTATATCTCTAGTTTATTTATATTTATATTTATTTACCATACCTCTTTTATTTACCATGGTATTTGGCCCATAGGCTTGGTATATACTTAGATGTTGATTTCTAATGATATTTGATATATTTTTATGTATTCACCTTACCTCTTTATAAATACAGTATTTGGTCCATGGTATTAATAATAATTCGTCACATGGTAATTGGCCCATAGGCTTTATCTAAATAAAACCTCATTTTTTTAGTTTTTGTAAATATAAAGATGTTTATGGAGTAAATATAAAAAAAGTTTTATTTATTTACCATACTTCCAATCTATTTATATTTTTATTTATTTATCATACATCTAGAATAAGTATAAAAAGAGGTTTGTTTACTTACATTACATTTCTCACATTACATCTACACATGTCAAATGTTTTACATTATATTTTTCACATTAATTTGTCTACAAAAAGCTTTACATCTGCATAACTCTTTTCGTTGTTTGCAGGTACAGATTAACCCTTTTCGGCATCCTATGAATAAAGAAGATGCTGTTTTACACCTTCCAACATATTCAAATTGTTTTCTTTTTGGAATATGTTAAAATGTAAATCCAACCTATACGGAAACGAAATCACCATGCATTCCCATTATTTTTCAAATGGATGCACTGATTGGGTTTAGAACCGCAATATATGTTTGATTAGAATCAAGACATGTTTTTCTGTTGTGTTTTTTTGGTTGAGAAGTTCGTCCATGCTCTCTATGCAATTATGGTGTAATAAATCTACAAACTCCTTTCAGCACGCCTCAGAGCCGATGCATTTGTGATCTAGGCATCATTCTCCACTATCGTTGAATGACAATATTTAATCAAAATTCCTCAGTAGGTTAAATAACAAGAATACAATGGCAAAATACTAAATAGGGTGTATACATGTTATGCCTTTTATTGTGTTAATTCCTATGAAAAAAATCTTAAATTTCGTCGCATTATTTCTCTAAACTAAACATGGAAGTATGGTTCCTAAACGCATCCGAACAAAGCTAAAAATTTTGGATTGCCATGAAGAAAATTTGGCTAGCAAGGATTCTGTCATGGAAGTAATTTCAATAGCCATTTAAGTAAAAAAATAATCCTATGGAAAATTGGCAGGAAAAATAACCAAGTTCTGGTTTATTTCGTGTTTAATTTATGAATACAATAAATTATTTTTAAATTCTCTATTTGGAGAGCGAAAGGATGATGACTCATGTTTAATTCAAAAATAAATTCTTTCAATATTCACTGCATGGAGTGCATAGAGATTATGCTAGTAGCATGAATTGCACATTATTCGTGATGCAGAAAGTAGTTAAAAAATCTTTCCAAATTGACTATCGTAAACTGCACATTAACCGTGATGGAGATAGTAGTTAAGAATTCGTTTCAGATTGACTTGAGCTTTTGTTTGAATCAGAAATTTATTAGAATCCTATTTGGAAGATTAATTTTATCAGTGAAGAAAGGATAATTTGGAAATTTTATCTTATACCTTGTCAGTTCGGTTAAGCTTGGGTGATTATGGAGCATAAATGTTATCCTGTATACTGCACTTTTAGATTTTGTTTGTAACATGTTTTGTTGTTTATGAGTCAATTGTTATTGAGACTGTAAGCCATTTAGGATAATGTTACCTTGCTTACCGATTAGAGGGTGAAATGCTTGGCTTCATCTAACAGCCTAAATTTAAATAATTAATTAAAATAAAATAAAATTCTGAATTACTATATCTTGTGAGAATGATGATATTACATAGTAGTAATAATAATAATAAAGAAGTTTCATTGTTAGCTAAATTGATTAATGGTCATTGTTTCCAAGACATTGTTGTTGTCTGATTCCCTCGGGGTTATGGGCACTAGTTTATACCACCAACCATAAATTGTAAGGCAGTGCTCATGAGTTTTTCATGAAGTTATTTCAAAAATAAATAACAACAACAATAATCAATAACTAATCACCAAAGGTCATAGCCTTATATTTATAATAGCATGGGAGATCTTGTAAATCATCATATTCATTATATAGATAAATGTGTTTGCTTGTGTGTCAATGACTTGCTGAACTAGCATGTAGTCTAAGAAACCATGACTTGGTGCCATTTAAGTTGTCAAAATCACCTAGGAATCTCATTCAGCCTAAAGCATAGCAAGTCCTAATATGGTTAGGTTTTTTTTTTTTTTTGTGTTTCCCAACTACCACGAGTTTTGAGCCTTTACCATCTTACAAAATGAAACCTTTGAAATCCAATGATGCTAGAGGGATTTGACTATACATGTATATAATGGATCTATTTCCCCTCTCCTATTTGGGTTGAATGTTTTCATAGTTATCAAACATGTTTGCATTAGAGGAAGTTTCAGCCTAAAAGTCGCCTCCTAAGGAAAAATAATAAAATAATAAGAAAATAATAAAATAATAATTATGAATTTTGGAGGGAAAAGAAAATTATTATTTTCATTGTATTTTTGGCTTATCTCCTTATAGAATTACTCAAATTTTATGTATAGACACTCGTTGGATGCGGAATTAAATTCTACATCCAACAATTACCCATTATGCATACTTTTGAGAATACACACATTGATAAAAATTGAAGATACATTAAAAAAAAAGTGTTAAACATGTTTTTTAATGTATCTTCTATTTTAATCAATGTGGGTGTGCTCAAAAGTATGCATAATGAGTACTCGTTAGATGTGGAATTTAATTTCGCATCCAACAAGTGTCTACGTGTGAAATTTGAGTAAACCTATAAGGAGATAAGCCAAAAATACAATTAAAAAAAAAATATTTTGTGTTTTTCCTCCAAAATATTTACATGTATGTCTTTTTAAATTTAAAAGATTTTGATTAGTTTACATATTATGTACGTGAAAATTTCCTCTATTAAATTTGTATCAATAATACCCAATACCAAATTAGGTTGAAATTTGTGGGATTGACGTATTAAGTTGTAAAAAAATGATTTGGTATATAGTCAATTTTTTCCTTGAGAGGGAATGAGGTTGTGGCCATATTCTTCAAGCATATCATGGCGGAAGAAATAAATGGTGAGCATTAGTAAGAAATAAAGGTTGCTTAGAACATAAGCCTTTGACCCTAACTCTAAACTTTTCCAAGCACAAAATACCCATCAAATAGAATTATGGTAACCAAAAGTGCATGATCTTCAACAAAGATAAAATTAAACTTTTTTTAAAGTAATAAATTAAATCTCCTATAAAAAAAGGATAATATTGAAGGGTATCACATTTTTACAACAGCCATCTCTACTTACATTAACAAGTTCTCTATGAAGGTGTTGTGAAAAGGAAAATAAAAAAAGAAACCTTTGGTATGATAAAGAGTGTAAGATCACTAAAAGATCCCTTGGGGATGCTCCCAATGAGTGCATAAAATATAGCAAGTCAAATAGGTACAAAGGCATAATTAAAAGGAAAAAAAGCACTACATAGACAAAATCAAAAGAAGTTTTGCACCTATCTAAGCTAGATCCTAAAAAATTCTTGAGGCAAATTCTAACTCTTAAAACTAAAGAAAGTAGTAGAATTCACCTGAAGGATTGGAATACCTTCCTTAAAAATATTTATGAACCCTTCTTGTCTTGGAAAACATACAATCCTTTTTTACATAAGAAGAAGATATTTTCTATATAAGACAAAGAGTGTTGGGTTTAAGTGACTTGGGAAAGGGAATGCTAAGCATATTGAAGGCTTCCAAGCAAACATTTTAAAAATTAAAGGGTTTATCCCTATCCCTCGCCTTCAATTTTGTAGTCAATAATGGCTTCCCTGAACTTCGGACTCAAACTCTCATTGTATATATTTTTAGAAGTGGGGATAAAACAAATCTCAATAATTAGGACCACTGTGATTAGTTTAGCCCCCTTTTACTGAAGTTACATGGAATTATTTTGGAAATGAAGATTAAGGTATGCCTATAAATCTATAGAAAAACTGCTAAAGATCAAGCTAGATTTAGATTCAATTATGGATCATCTTGTTATGCTTAGGATCATTGTGGAGGAGAGTCACAATAGTAAAGCCAATCTCTTATGTTGTTTCGTTAACATTAGAAAAGTGTTTGACGTAGTGCTTAGAACTAACCTTTGGAATAGATTAGAAGAGCTAAAGTGTCTTTCAAGTTGAGATCTATTGCAAGGAGACTGCCTAAGAGCATTATTGCCATGTTTGGGAATAATGAGGGTTGGTCAGAAGACAATTATTGTAATATAGGAGTTAAGCAAGGTTGTCCCTTATCCCTTCCCCTTTTTAGGATATATATCGGCAAGTTATAGGGTCATTTACAAGAAACAAGTTGTATAGTTCCAACTCTAGTCTGTATAGTCATCATCCTTCTTTACATGGATGTTATTGTTTTTATGGGGATTCGTCCCATGATCTTGATAAGCAACTAAAATTCTCAAGAGTTTATGCCTCTTGTACAAGTATGATTATTAGCATTATCAAATGAAGGTATGAAAGTTAAATCAAAAATACCACTATGCTAATTTCAGTTATGACAATAGCCACTTCAAGGAAATAAATTCATACAAATATCTAGGAATTGATCTTCATCACAAACTTAACTGGAACTTTAGCATCGCGAAAAGAATAAATAAAAGCTAGACATTTGATTATGGGCTTGAAAACAAATGTAAAGAAATGAACCTTTGTCCATGGGATAAGAAGAAACTCCTCTCTCAGACTTTGATGCAGATCCACACTCGAATAATTACACAAATTATTCTTCACTTTTGCATGCTCATCCAATCCTCAACAATTGTATTTATACAAATAATAAGGAATTGCTTAAACCTTGAGAGAATGGTTCATATCCTCCATTCCTATAAAGTATCAAATATAATCCCTGGAATATATATACTATCCCTAAAAGTACTTAACCCCTCCAAATTTATGCTTAGTTAATACATTTGTTACATTACATGATATATGAAAGAAAATATCTCATCCCTACATAGTTTATTCCAGAGAGCTCTCGATCCTATTACACTCAGGGAAATAAAAATTTAAATGATCTTCCTGCATCAGACTCACAGGGAACAAAAATTCTTCATGGACCCTTGTCCATAGAATCTTCAGGTTTGTTGCTTTCACTTGAAATTCTAAAATAAATTCAAGTGCATCTACAAAGTATAATGCTTTATTCAAATATTTTCCTCCTGTATCCCATAGTATATTCTTTATATGTAGACTTTCTTTGCTTCTAAATTGTACATTAGTGGTTTCATCAAGAAACTTGTTTTCTTCTTGAAATTGATCAAAACGTAATAATCTTTCATGCATAATTGAAGACTTATCATGGTTTGTTTCTTTAATTTTTATCTTTAATATGTTATTGTCTTCTTTGATTATACCTTCAATTGAAGCAAATATGTTAAAGAAAACAATTTGTTATTAGGTTTTTGAATCCCAACCTCATCCATCAATTGTTTCCATGAAGATAATTGTCAAAGCAACTTGAAAGAAAGTTATCTTCTTATTCTTTTATCTTTCCTTCCTTTCATCCACATATGTACAATTCACTATCTCATTTTGTGCCTCATATGCATGAAATTGTACATACTTTGTTTGTTTCTATTTCTCCTTTTCTGAGATCCACAATTACTTCTCTTTCATAACATGCTCAGAACAATATTTAGTCAGATTGTTTCCAACATCAGTTTGAGGTTTTCCAGCTCCTTATTGTCTCTTAAGACATTTTTTTTCTCTTCATTCTCCTATTGTTCACTTGTTGCAATTTCTTCACCATTGCCTTCCATCATAATCTCTTTCCCAAAATTATATTCTACAATAGATATCACTGAATGATTTACATCTATTCTCGCCAACACTTCACTGAAAAATTCATCATACTCGGGCTTATTTAACAAAATATGATTTTCCAAGGGAAAATTAATTACCTGAATGTTTGCAACAATTGGATTTGGCTTACCAAGCAATATATATCTTGTCTCGTCTTATTTTCCCTACTTATTGTCACTTATTGTCGGCACTTGATTACTAATCTCTACCTCTACACCATCCTTCAATCATAGTAATGTGTGTTTATCACCATCCTTTTCAAAGGTATATGTATGTTTCCTCCCATCATGAATTGTTTTCTTGTTAAATTTCCTTGGTCTACCAATAAAACATGACAAGCATCCATAGGTATTACATCACAAAGTATTTCATCTTGATAGTTTCGTATCTTAAACTCTATTTTACATTATTAATTCACCAAAATTTGATGTTCTTTCCATAACCATAACACTTTATAAGGTGTAGGATGAAAAACTTTTGGAAACTCAATTTATCAACCATTTCAAGAGATACTAAATTGTTTGTACTACCACCATCAATAAATATTTCACAGCATTTACCTTCTGATTTACAAGTAGGTCTAAACAAAGTCTTTCTCTATATTTTCTCTTTGATCTCCTTGTTTGCCTTCATAAGTGTATTTTCCATTAGCAATGTTGATCCTACGCTTTCTCCATCCTTCACTTGGACAATTTGATTATTATGATCTTCATATAGAAAATTTGGACATTGATAAAATCTATGACCATATTCATTGCATCCAAAACACTTACCTCAAAAATATTCACCATTTGAATGTGATGTTCTTTTGTACGAATGACCTTCCCTTGGACTTTGACATTGACTTGGAGGACTTCTTTCTCTTCCTTCTTAAGGTCGAATTGGATTGTTGTCATCATGTTGCCTCTTACCTTTGAAATATTTTCTTCTTTCTCCTATATACATACTGACACCTAATCCTAAGGGATTGGGTGAGATTGTATATTATTGTAATTTAGTAAATAAGGAAGGCCAAGAGACATTGGGAAGTGAATCCCAATAGTCTCACCTCCATGTATAAGTACACACACAATATCTATCTAATGCATCTTTAGTTTTGCGGAGTTACCTCCTGGTCTAACATGGTATCAGAGCTAGTCCCTTTTTTTGCATTCCTGCCTTTGGTGTAACTCCCTCTTGTTCTACATTTTTGCAGACTGTCATTGTGCATTCAGTTATTTTTTTACTGCTCCTGGTATTCAGTTTCTTACTGCTCCTGGCATTCTACAATTCTGGAATAATTCTGCATTCTGGTTTTTTTGGGCAAATTTTGCCCCATTTTTTCTGCACACCACTGTGCAATTTCAACTCAAATTCTCAGCTCAAGTTCTCTGCACATTTAATTTTTACTATGCAAAATATTTTTTTTTTACAGTTCGCTGCCCCTCTCTTCACTCACCGTCATGCAAATCCTCTCGCCCCTCTCACTCAGTCCTCCTCACCTACACTCACCGCACCTCACACAGTCGCTCTCCATCACTCTCGGCACTCCTCTCGCCCCTCTCATGCGGTCCCCCTCGCCTGCACTCACCGCACCTCACACAGTCGCTCTCCATCACTCTCGGCACTCCCCAACCCCTCTCCCTCACCCTCAGCCCTCTCCATCACCCTCGTCCCTCCCCTAGCGCTCACTCTCCACCCCATCCCCCATCCCTCTCCTCCCATCCGCCTCCCTCCCATCCGCCTCACTCGTCCCTGCCTAACCCCCTCCCCTTGGCCCTCTGCCTTCCCTCTCCTCACGTCCCTCACCACTCCCTCCTCACGTCCCTCACTGCTCCCATCGCCCGCCCTCCTCATGTCCCTTACTGCTCCCTCCTCATGTCCCTCACCCACCGCCCTCCCCTCCCTCCCCATCACCCGCCCTCACCGCCCTCCCCTCCCTCCCCATCACCTGCCCTCACCGCCCTCCCCTCCCTCGACCCCTCGGTCGTTCCTTCCCATCCCCTGCCCCTATCACGCAAGTCCTCGGTCGCCTTCCCTCCAGTTGTTTAAAATTTTTTTATTTTTTCTTTAATAAAATAGTACCTCCCCCCCCCCCCCCCCCCCCCCAAAAAAAAAAAACCCCTCCTCTCGTAAAAAAACCTTCCCAGAAAAACACCTTCCCCCCGTAAAATACCTTCCTAAGAAAACACTTCATAAAATACCCTCCTCCGTTTTTCCCCCAATTTTTTTTTTTATGAATTTAAACCGTAATTGAGTTTTTACAATGACAAGAAAGTTTTTTTTTTAAAGAATGCATTCTCTCATATCTATTGTGGGAGTTGTTCTCTCCGGCAAGGAGAACTATCCTGAATGGTCTCGGAAAATCAAGCACACACTCATTTTTAATGAGTTGTGGAGAGGAATTTGTGAAGGAGAAGGAGACCATCCACCAGCAAAGCCCACCTCAGACAAGGAGATTGCCATTTGGGAAAACAAGGACTGCAAGGCCTATGCCTTGATTGCAGCTTCTGTAAATGAAGAGGCGAGTCGCCATATTACACCATTTTCAAATGCTTATGAAGCCTTGAGCAAATTAAAAAAACTCTATGACTCACATTCAGAACTTGAAATTGTTCAATTAATGGTTACGCTTTTTAGCCTTGAATTGAAAAATGATGACCCTCTTGCTTTAGCATCAGAAGTAAGATCTATCATGCATGACATTAAGAATACTGGTGTAGAAGTTGACATACCTCTCATAGCTTATGTTAAGGCATTGTATCCCACTTACTCACATTACCTTGAGTCATTGCAAGCAAGTGGAAACCTCATGAAAATCACCTTTGATTCCCTTGAGAAAAATTTTGCAGAAAGAGAGAAGGCTTTTGGAAATATGACAAACCCTCTGTCTTCTGAAGAGGTTGTGTTTTTTGCACATAGAGAAAAGAGTCATTCTCAAGATTATTCCAGAGGAAGAGGTGGCTGAAGAGGAAGAGGAAGAAGAAATTTTAGAGGCAGGGAGGGCAGACAAACTCAAATTGAAAAATATGATCTTCATTGCATACACTAGAATAAAGACTGGCATGATGCATCTACATGTAAGCTGCCTTGGGATAAAATTGAGCAACAAAGAAATCAAGAAAAAGGTAAAACTCATGACAGAGACAAAGGTAAAGAACTTGAATCTGCTCATTATGTTGTAGCACATTGTAACAATAGAGTAACTGAAATTTTCTTTGATGTTTCATTTACTTATTGGAGAAATGATTGGTTTCTATATTCAGGAGAAACATGTCACATGAAATTTAGAAAATATTTTTCTGAAGAATTTACTGAAAAATTTGATGGATCAGTATACTTCGCATATAAATCCAAACTCAAGCCATCAGGGCTTCGCACAATCAGGCTTAAGTTGCTTGGTCTTCCAGATCATCTTCTACATGAGGTTCTATACCTCCCTGAGTTGAGGAGAAAATTGTTGTCCTTGGTCCACATCCACCAACAAGGACACTCCATTCACATTTTTGATGGAAAGGTTGAGGTCAGAAAAGCATCAAATCGCTCACTTTTCATGGAGGGAATAGGAGAAGGAATACTCTTGAAGCTGCAAGGTTCCTCTGCTTATGCACACACCTTTGTATTCAGTTCACATCATGATGAAGGTACATTCCCATCAAGTCTTTTATGACATGCTAGATTTGGACACTTAAACTACGACAACCTTCGATTATTGAAGAAAAATGGTGTTACTGGACTGCCTACAATTCTTAGGAAACTTAAGCAATGTGATGCTTGTATTCTAGGAAAGCATAGCAAACAACCATTTTCGTGATTCACATTCCAGAGCACATAGAAAAATTGAGCTTATTCATTCATATTTATGTGGCCCTATGCATGTTGCTTCTGCAAATGGAAATATATATATGATGACATTTATTGATGATTACACTAGAATGTGTTGGGTTTACTTATTGAAGAACAAATATGATGCTTTTTAAACATTCAAGAATTTTCATGCATGTATTGAAAATGATGCACAAACTCATATTGGTTCTTTGTGCACTAATAATGGAAAAGAATATACTTCAAACGAATTTGAAAAATATCCTTGTCAACATGGGATGAAACATCAAACAAATGTGCCCTATAATCCCCAACAAAATGGTGTAGCTGAAATAATGAACAGGACAATTTTAAATATGGTTCTTTCCATGATGCTTTTTAATAATGTAAAACTGATGTTTTGGGCTGATGCAGTTCTATGTGCTGTATACATAAAGAATAAGTTTCCTTCAAATTCAATCAGAAATATGAAATGTGCCATGGCCACATTCCTTCGGTAAATAATTTCAGGGTCTTTGGTTCCACCTGTTATGCTTTGATACCTAAGGTACAAAGGAATAAACTTGGTGCTAGAAGTTGAAAATGTATCTTCTTGGGGTATTCAGATACCTCCAAAGGATATCATCTCTATGATGAAGTCAATAAGAAATTTGTAGTAGTAAGAGATGTCATATTCCTTGAATCTTCCAAGACAAACAATGTTTTTGAGCAGCAACTTGACCACCTGGATAGATTCACACATGCAAAGTCTTTTCAAGAATTTGATAATCAAATTCCACATCTTGAAGGGGGGATTCCTATACTGAATCAATTTGTGGAATCGTTTTCTGAAGCACTCCCTTCCCCACATGAAAAACCAACCATGGATGACACCTTGAATGATGTGATTGACATAATTGAGATATTTTATCTTGATTCAATTCCAACTCAGTCAAATGAGAAGCCTGGGCCATCTCAGAAAGGTCCCCTAAAATGGATGACAAAGGCACTACAAAACATTCGTCTCGATGAGGTTGGAAAGACAGGAACAAGAAGTTCCACCAAACAAAACAGAAGGTGACAAGGATAATTCTAATTCACCTATTGATATGGATATTATTTATAACTGTGAATTGAATTTTTCTATAGATCATTAACCAACTTCCTTTAAACAAGTTTCTTCTCATTTTGAATGGAATGAATCGATGCAAAAGGAGTATGGTGCCTTGATAAAGAATGGAATCCTAAGCTTCTGCTGAATTGATCCCTTTGGGGGACCAAACCAATTGGCTATAAGTGGGTCTACAAGAACAAGTACAAAGCAAGATGGCCTTCACTTGACAATCACAAATCCAGGCTTGTGGAAAAAGGTTTTGCACACAGGAAGAAGGGGTCGACAGAAGAAAATTTTGTCTCTAACAAGAAAATGGGCCACCATCCCATTAATCTCTTCCTTAGCAATGTATGGGATGGAAAGTCCATCATATGGATGTAAAAACTGCCTTTTTAAATCAGGATCTAAAGGAAATTTTTGATGTCAAGGCCAGAAGGATTTGTTGTGAAGGGCCAAGAACACAAAGTATGCAAACTTATAAAATCCTTGAATGATCTCAAGCAAGCACCGTGAGCCTGGTATGAGAAATTAACTAAGCATCTTCTGAAACTTGACTTCAAACATTTTGATCTCGATGATGCAACCTTTTTCTTAAGAAAGTTGGAAAAACAGTATTTTATCTTGTGGTGTCTGTAGATTATCTTTGGATGACAGGGAACAATGAGAGTTATATTGCATCCATAAAGAAAGAATTGAAGAAAGGTTTTGAAATGACTGATTTTGGTTATGTTCATTACTATATAGGTATTGAAGTAACTCAACATCCTAAATTTATTTTTCCTTCTTAAAATAAGTACATTGGAGATATTCTGAACAAGTTTGGCATGGATGAATTCAATCATTTAACCACTCCAATGGAACAAAACTTGAAGCTCGCAGCCATTGAAGCGAAGGAATTTGAGGATGCAACGAAGACAGACAGCTTGTAGGAAGTCTTACCTACCCGACTACCACCAAGATCAGACATCTCCTTTGTTGTTGGAATCCTCTCCACGTTTATGCAAAAACCTTGTGAAGGACATTGGTCTGCTACAAAAAGAGTTCTAAAGTACTTGAAGGGGACTCAAGACTTTGGACTCAAAAATACACAGGTAGGTGATTTCATCTTGATCGGATACTTTGATTCAGAATTCAATGGGGAAAAAGAAACTGGGGTGTCTACTTTAGGTTATACAATGAGTCTTGGATCAGGAGCTATCTCATGGAGATCGCACAAACAGTAAGTTCCAACAGATTCCACAACCAAGGTAGAATATGTGGCAGCAGCTGAAGCAACAAAGGAAATTGTGTGGCTTAGGAAAATCCTAGAAGAATTGCAGATGAAACAAATTCATTCAACACCACTCATGATCAACAACACTTCTGCAATAAAGTTTGCCAAGAACCCGAAGTTCCATGATTGAACAAAGCACATCAATACAAAATACCATCTGATTTGACATCATGTTAAGGCCAAAACTATCCATCTACGTCATTGTTCCACAAATGAGCAGACTGCAGACATATTCACCAAATATCTTGGAAGAGAAAAGTTTTAAAAGTTTAGAATGATGCTTGGACTCACCAACATCCCTTCAGATTATAGGGGGGAATGTTGACACCTAATCCTAAGTGATTGGGTGAGTTTGTATATTATTGTAATTTAGTAAATAAGGAAGGCCAAGAGACATTGGGAAGTGAATCCCAATAGCCTCATCTCCATGTATAAGTACACACACAATATCCATCTAATGCATCTTTAGTTTTGCGGAGTTACCTCCTGGTCTGACAATACCGAGTTATATTTCTGGACAACTTTTCTTCTGCTTTAAGTGCAAGTTGATAAGCTTCCTTCTCTGCTCTTAGTGGAAATAAACAAATCTCAACTTGAATGTTAAATCTTATACCATTTATATGTTAAAGCTTCAAAATTGGATTTACAAGGATCTACTCAATAGGATTACTATCTTAGATGCCATGGTTTGCAACAATCTAGAATATATCCTCCCTCAATTTATGTGGGGCAAAGAAAGGAGGAAAGAAAGGTTTCAATTGCTTGCTTAAAAGTTGGGATACTTGCACCCTCAATAGTTATAAGAGAGGACATTG
>JAXQQM020088121.1:0-32908 GCA_034641835.2 Pinus albicaulis | reverse complement strand
GGCATGGGCGCAGCCATCCAGTGAGGATCAATAAATAGGCTCAGGTATGGTCGCAGCCATCCAGTAAGTGAGTCATGTAACCAATCATAATAATCCACAAAATCGTAGCCTGGATTACAACAGACATGAATCCAGGGTCTTGCGCTCCATCTCGACCCGAATAAAGTACAAGTTCAAGCATGCGAATATGTGAGCTGAAGTCGAACATGCAAGAACATCGTCTGATTACCAGCCAATGATGAAAGTTGTTAACAGACGCGAGAGGTACCACCAATAATGACAATGGTCCTCAAGGTACTATAGGTACAATCTATGGCATGTGAATCAGTGAGCTGGCGTCGAACACCCATAGAATCACTCGATCGGAGGCCAATGATGAAAACCTCACGTCGAACGCGAAGAACCTGCCATTGAGGCATGCAGGCTCCAAGGTACCAGAAGGGAGTCTCTAGATCATCTTCCTGGATAATGAGCTGAAGTCGACAGGAAGTGACCTTGATCGAAGGTGGGCCATAGTGTTTCCCACATCATCGACACGAGATAGAGGAACATAATGTTTTTGTGAATCAGGATCAGATGAGAATCAGAGGAAGGTTGGTACTTGCAGAGGTCAACTTCTCTTGAACATATTGGCGGCACGACAGTGGATTTGGCAGTATTTGACATCAAAAGATCAGAGGTCATAGTGACGAGGCAAAGAGCAGATGAGAGGTCAAAAGGGATCACCCAAACCCACAGAGGCAAGTGAAAAACGAGATGAGATTTCCCCAACCCGACACGAATGCAGACAAGTGCCATGTTCAAGAGCGACATACTGCCGACACGACAATGATGCTGGTTCCATTTTTCCCCCACCATTTCTGGCGAGTACCTCTTTATTTTTACACAAGCTTGAAGAGGATACCATATTCTTGTCATATAAGTCCGTCCTTCGGACGAATCCATCCTAGTACATTTAACGAGCCCTAGGAAGGAAAAACTCGAATATCGTCATTACGACTGAATCCAATGTCATCAGGGTTTAACGAGTCTGACAAAGGAAGAACTCGGCGTCTTTTCATGTTTAGAGAGTTTGAAAAGACAGCAGAAAAGTAAACTCCAACGGTCCCTTTTCGTAAATAGTTTCTCAGATCCGAAAAGGTAGAAAACAATATCCGAGAAAACCTCCTAGTCGCGATAGGCTAGGGTATTCCTTTTTCGTAATCAATCCATCCCAGCCCGAAAAAGGGTTAAACGTATACTGGGTAGATGTCGATTCGTGTCCAATTTAACAAGATCGAAACGACAAGGGCCTCAGCAATCTTTTCATGTCTAGAGAGTCAGAAAAGAGCTGAAAGATGACTCCACATGGAGGAACGAGTGGTATAAAGGGTAGAAACTGGTTCCGGTAATGGTGGAACTGCTCAAAACAAGATAAAGGTCAAGAGGTTGGCTAACAAGACCACTCATCGCAACGGTTCCTCAGGAACGGGTAAAACAACCAAGTGAAGGCATATGATCGGCCAAGCAGATAGTGACGATGGAATGAGAAAACCAAGGCTCATCTCGCAAAAATAGGCTGATAAAATGGCAATCACAAGGGGTAAAATGGGAATGGTTTCATTTTTACACAAGCTTGAAATCAGAAAACTCTGCTTGAAGTTGGTTTCATTTTTACACAAGCTTGAAACAAAGATAAACTGTGTTTCGAAAAGTAAGCATGCTCCCCCGCATGGTGACTCAATTCGAGGTACATGCCCCCCAAGCTTCAGTCCATATGAAAGGCAGATGGAGTGAAGTTTCAAATTACGAGACCAAGAGATAGACTCGACTGGGATTTTACGAGAACTTATCAAAGACTCAAATTGAACAGGAACTTGTTTCATTATTTTAACGAGGTTGACACACTAAAAGAACTATCCTCAAGACACCTTGTTTCATGGTTTAAGGAGCTTGGCACAAGATAAGGAACTCTGCTCTGACAACCTTGTTTCATTTTTTAGGGAGCTTGACATAAGACAAGGAACTCTGCTCTGACAACCTTGCTTCATTTTTTAGGGAGCTTGACACAGGAAAATAACCATGCTCCAACCGACCTCATCATAATGAACAAGAAGTCATCGCTTCCAAGAGTTCCACTCTTGATGGAAGGAAAACATCCTGGAAGTCGTATTCAATGCCCCCAGCACCTGATGCACAATGGCACTATCACTGGGTACAGGCACGGGGTAGGTAGCCACATAGTTGACCTGCGGTGAGGCAGATACAACGGGTGGATAAAAACCAGGAAGGGATGATGGCGGGCTAGCTGCCACATCAGGACCAAAGAACGAAAGCTGATCAATAGTCACGATCCATCCTTCATGTGGAAAACAGACCACACAAAAAAGGGAGGAGACAAGCGCTCCCATGGCATAGGTGTAATCGCGCCCCAAGAGCAGATTGAAATCCAAAGGGCTTGGAAAAACCATCACGTCCATATGGACGGTTTTACCTCCCAAAGTAACAGGTAACCTTGGAAGGATCCCTAAGGGTTGACTCATTCTTCTGGTGAAGGTCCAACAACATTCTCGCGTAACAGCATTGCGGAAGTAACCGAACGCTTGCCAAGTAGTTGAGGATAGAACACTAATAGACGCACCTTCGTCTATAATGGTGCTGGGTACGACTAGACCAAAAGCCTGTACTGTGATCTCGAAAGGCACATAAGACGGAAGGCGGTATCCCGCAAATTGATTCCAATCAAAGGAAGCAACCAAACTACTCGGAGGGGCTACCATCGAACTAAGAAGGTCTTCCCATGGTGTTATGGAAGAAGAAGGATCATCCTCCATGACCTCCATCTCAAAGGTGGGAGGAGTATCCTCCGGGACCTCCATCACGAGAGGTGGAGGAGCAACTTCTTGAGGTATGGGGACAGAAGAATATTTCTCCAAATCCGAGGAATCTGAAGAAACAAGAAGAACCTGAGGGGGATGAGATCCACTCTCAACGGAAAAGACATGGTGCACCGTAGACGGGGCCAGTTCAACCGATCCGATGACCAATGGTTGGTCAGGGATGGATTCTTGAATTTGAATTTCCAAGGGAGTGGGATCGACCAAGGATGACTCTTGACCAATCGTAGGATCAGCTGGTGGAGGACTCAAAGAAAGCCGTTTATAACCAACCGGGAGGCATGGTGTAGAAACAGTTGCGTTGTCCGAGACCCTTTTGGCTTCATCCATATACGGACAAAGGTGAATGGCATGGTGCCCTTCACACAACTTACAGGGATTGGTAATCTTACCCTGCTTCTTAGGAGCCTTACCAGCAGCAGCTGAAGACATGCCCCCAACCTGACTCCCGGAAGCCAAAGGCAACGGCGGGCGACCGTTGGACCATACTTCGAGTACCTTGGGAATGCCAGGGCAGTCTCGAAGAAGATGGTCTCCCGTGCACAACATGCAAGGGAACTTGACTTTCCGTGGAGGGTTGGAAGGTTTATCAAGAGGAGACTTCTTAGGCGCAATAGTCGCAGAGCTAGCCTCTCCTTTATCGGACTTCTTCTTCTTTGTCTTCTTCTTCTTCTTCTTAGCCACCCGGTTACTCGAATCCAGACTTTCACCAGGCGAAGTAGAAGAGGAGGACGCAGAAACAGGCGAAGAAGGGGAGAGGTCCACCTTGGAATCAACATGATGTTGTTCAGGTGGAGGAACTGATTGAACAGTAGCCGAGACATTCGAGACCACAGAGGTTGAGAACAACCAAACAGGCAACCCAACAGTTAACCCAGGAAGGGACAACGTTGCCATATAAGGAGCACCAACATTTCCAAAAGGAGGAAAAGGACCAGGATTCCCATCGAAGGGGATTCCTTGGTTGGTGAACTCTGGAAAAGTTGCCATTAGAAACAATCTTGAGAATAACACCCTAAGGAAACTAACTTTAACCAAGACTATTTCGTGGGCAGTTAATTTTTAAAACATTGAAACAAAACTCTGTTGTTTCATCTTTTAAGAGTCGAGAAACAGGCAAAAGGTGACTCTATCACTTTCAGATTGGAAACAAGCGTGAAAGGACAAGCGCTTGATGATCCTTTCAAATTTAATGAGTCAGAAAAGATCGAAATGACTACTCAGGAATACTAGGCAAAAGGGTGTACCAAATAACCGTGAACTGCAATATACACCTTGGTTTCAATAATGAAAGAGAAATCAACCAAGGACTTTCCGTACATGCAGGCAATCTCCCCGAATGCTGTGTTTGGTGTATCACGGGTATAGGGCGGCAGACTCGGCTTCCTGTGGAAAAATGATTGAAACCTAATGGGGTCTCCCTTTATATACGCAACGGTATGGGGAGCACAAGTCCGTACTAGTGCTGTCTAAAGCCAAGAGGCGAACAACATCTACTAGGTTTAACGACGCCGGAACACGTCTCTAACCTAGACCTCTAAATGTTCGTTAATGTTTCAATGCTTCCTTAGGTAAATTGAGTAAATTTTATGGTTGATCTTCAATTATGTTCCAGTTTCAAGGCCCTACCGTATGTCATCTGACAATCTCCTATATGCAGCTATATGAGAAAAGAAAACTTTTCAATTCGATGAATGCTATCTAGTTAAGGGAAGAGCTTCAAACAATGATGCAACAAACAACAACACTGAAAACGAAACTTTTTCCAAACTAGATGACTTTCACTATCCAAAAGTAATTCCAAACATTCAACGATGCGAATAATGCAATGTAATCTATGCAAAATCCTCTTTTTCGAAAACTATGCAATTGTAATCTATGCACAATTTCCTTTTTCCTTTTCAAATTATAAGAATGCACTCAATGCATTTTTCGATGAAATGAGAATCTACTTAATGCATGCTTTCAACGAAAGAGAATGCACTCAAAGCGATTTTTAGTTTTCAATCATTAAACAATGTAATCTAAGTTCAATGATGGACCTCGAAAAATACTTTTCAATGCAATGTGATCTAATGCATTTTAACGAAAAGCAAACTATGAGACGAAAACTAAAAGAACGCAAATCTCCTTAATGAAGGATGAATGCAAAAGAGATGTAAACAAACACGAAGAATGCAATTGTTGTCAAACACTTTGTAACGAAATCCCTCAAAAGGCGACAAGACATATAAGGTCAAACACAAAGAGGACTTCCAAAGCAAGAGATCAAAACAAGGCATTCATTCCCTTTTACATCAAACAATCATGGAAAGAAGACATTTCAAACAATGAGCAATGTAATCTATGCTCATATAGTGAAAATACCGGAAGGGAAAGACACACTGGTGAAGGATTTAGGGAAAAAATCTCAATTTTCATACACCCTGAAATTGGCTCGACTTGTACATTGACAACTAGCGCCAACTGGCGCGACTTGCACATTGACAACTAGCGCCAATGGCCAATTGGCGCGGGTTGCTAACTGACAACAAGCGCCAACGCCTGAAAATGAAAAAAACAAAGAATTTCTCCCAACCAAGACCAGACTCACCACTTCAAGCAGAATCTCCAAGACTCAAATGAACCATGTGATCTAGGCTCAAAGCGAGACACACACAGATCAAGCTCAGAAAGCCCAAAATAGAGTAAACCCTAGTACCTCACAGGATTGGCACGACTGTGAGGCTGAAACTAGCGCCAGAAAGGAATTGGCGCGGGTAATACACAAGCAACCTACGCCAATGGGCGCGACTGTCAAGCTGAAAAGCGCGCCAGTCGAGTTTCCCAGTCAAAAATAAAAAAGAGCAATCTAGCAAGCAGACCAGTGATTATCAAACTATCAAAGACCCAAATTAACAGAAAGAACCAGCCCAAAAGAGCTGATCAAGCAAGGAGGATCAACAATCGACCGAAAAGACAAGACAATGCTCCAAGGGTTCAGTTTACAAACTAAACCGAAGATTGACTGAAGTAGCTTTGATCTACTTCGCAATTGCAGAGCAACAGCGTTTCGAAGGCTATCTGGCCAACTTCAGCCTCCATCTATAGCTTATAAAATGAACGACAACAAGCCAACGAATCCCCAGCGGAGTCACCAATTTGTTGTGGAGGTAAATCCCCTCTGCAGACAGAGGCGATCCCTACTAGCCCAGACCGGGTCTAGCAACAATCGTTCACGCTATAGTGCAGGTTCCTAATTGCAAATAAACCAACTAGCGATGAAGGCTTACCTGGAATCCAACGTTGTTGCTTGTAGAAGAGGTAGCGCTCCCGTTCCTTAGCTCTGGCAGATCACGATCCCCACGATCTCCGTGATAGGACACCTGCACATGCGAGAAACAAAACAAACGCAAGCGTAAAATCCAGTAGATGCAACTATATGTCAGTCAGAAAGGACATAACTCATCATCATAAACAACAACAAGAGTGGAACCATAACCAATAGTCGTTTATTATTAATCAATCAAAGGAAGAATACAACCATAGTTCTGACGCTGAATTCTCCTTCGGCGGGTCGCCAGCAGAACACGTCTCGAAAAGCCTGTCAAGGATGGGACAAACCTCTCTCTTCGGATCTTGACAATAGTCTCCTTGCTTGAATTTGGCCTTAAAGGAATTATGGAGGCTCTTGCAGCATAAGGCTCTTAGGAATTTGGGAACTTGAAGACTAGCTTGCCATGGAGATGGGCAAGCTTTTATAGATGGAGGAAGGGGAGTTGGGATCCCTATAATCATGGGATTGGCCCTATCATCAAGGAATCTTCCATGAGAGGTGGCAAACCACTTCCTCTCTATGGAAATCTGTAGCCAAACCTCCCAACTCAAGATAGATATCAGTTCCTGGATCAGTTAGGACGAAACTTCCGCCATTTATTTTTAAAAAACACTCCTTAAATTGGCTGGCGCGAGTGCGACTCTAGGACAGAGTGCCAATTGGCACGACCTCTTTGAAGGATTTTCCCCATTGGCGCAGGTGCTGAACTGTCTTCCCGTGCCAATGCAAAAAGGGCCATTTTTAGGGTTTTCCACAAGGAGATGTCTTCAGGGCAATGAAAGCTCTTGTTTAGAGGGATGTCATGAAAGTGGTTTCAAGCCATGTCACTGCTCACAGGTCACAAAATGAGCCCTCCAATGTGCGGGACGGGGATTGCAGGGACGGTGACAAATTATTGTGTAACAACATCGCAGCCAATTGAAGTTATTACCCTTGAAGAATGCAGCTGAGAGCATATGAACACTGAAGAAGTGTTCTAAGAAGAAAACAGAGAAGAAAGCCTAACTGAAGGCACGACTGCTGAGGAACAAACCCCTGCTGAGCAATTAGGTTTAGAAAAAGGAACATCCATTCCATTAAGGAAGAGAAAGAAAGTAACTAAACTTGATAAACTTCGGAGGGAGGGGCAGAAGCTCCAGAGGCTAGTGGAACAACTTAGGCAGACTATTAGGGTTCTTAAAATGAAACAAATTCCCAAACGAACCCCAAAGAAGAGAAGTATAGTCACCAAACGAACCCAAAAGAAGAGAAGTATAGTCACCAAATGAGCCACGAAAAAGAGGAAAGTGGCCACTAAAACAAAGCCCAAAGTTGTAGAGACTATGGAAAACCATGCTGAGCCTAATGATGAAGATATGGAACAGCAAGAAGCTGTTCCAGATGCAGCTGTTTCGGATGGAGCAACCTCAAATGAAAATGCACAAGCCTGTAGTCAAAACACCTTTAGTGATCCTACTATAGCCAAACTCCAAGAGGAGTTGGCATAGGCTTGACAGAAAATACCAGGAGTTGCAACAACAGATGAAGCTCATCCATGCAGCAGAGGTTGAAGCTTATGAGAAGTGTCGAAAGGAAGAGGAGAAGGGGAAAAAGGTAATGAATAAATTAAAAATAGCCAGAATCGAATGGATACTCTCTGCTCATTATACACAGATGTTTTAGCTTGTAGATGCCCTGCCAAGAATTATGATTTATTTTTATTAGAGAGATATTTACAGTTAAAAATTAAAGCAGTTAGGGCAGGAAAATCTATAGAGTTAAACACTATAGATGATTTTGTGACATGTTGCAAACTCTATGGGGTTAAGGTAAAACGTCTCCATTGTGATTTCTATTTGCATAATCTCATATTGGAAAATTATATTGAGACAAATCCCAACCCTTTTGTGGGTGACATCTAATACCAAGCATTTATTTCATTTGTTGTTAATCAGTTAAAATGGCTTAAAGCCTATAATATTTTTCAAAGGCATGAAAATGAGTTAGACTTGTGGGTTAGGAGTGAACCAAAACACCCATTACAATTATGGGCTAGGCAGAAGAATTTGATGACAAGAGAAGGTGTTATCCAGGCATTGGGGCCTATCCATAAAGCAATTGTCTTGAATGGGATATAATATTTCCTATCTATTAGAAACCAGGCCTACATAGCAGCTAAGGTCCGATGGGGAATTTCCAATCGGAATATTCAAAATAGAGAGCCATTTAACTATAAATTTTTTGGATTAGCTGCAGACTGCTTGGTTCTCTATAGCAACCTCATTTTGAGGGAAGGCCCATTTTGGCTAGGGTGTAGGTTTCGAAGCTCCATTGCATGGTATCCTGCAGCAGATTATAAATCCATATATGAAATACCTGAAGGACAGACAGGGCATGTCTTCGAAGCTTTAGCTGCAATGCATGGTTTTAGGCCTTTTGATGAAAAACCTTCTCCAGTTTATTCTTTAACTGCTTTGCATGTAAACTATGGTTTTCATGAGGACATGAAAAAGGGTTAGCAGGGGGGTATGTTGAGCGTTGGAAAAGGTATGAATTCACCATGTGTTTTCTCATTCTTTTACTTTAAACATAACTCTTTTCACTCTAAAAAGGTGATTTATTATAGAATTATGGTAGAATTGCAAAGACTTATGTTTATTGTAAAAAGTAACTAAAAACTACCTTTTATTGTCAAAAACAGGAATTAAGCGAGGTGAACAACTATACCAGAAGCGAGGCTAAAGCAGGAGTAACTCTTATTCCTCCAGTGATATATCAAATCCTGCCAAAGAGAAGAAAATCCGAACGCATTGCTAAGAGAAGGCAGGGGACAGCACGGCTTCCACCAAATAAGATCGAGTGATAACTAAAGAAATAAAGGAAGCGAATCACTCAGGATCCTTCGATCCTAAGGGATTGCTGTTCAAATCTTATCTCATTCCTTGTCTTGTGCTTCAAAATTGTTATATAAGGCAATGCCTTTAGAGATTGAAGGAATCAAATTATTGTCTAAAAACATTCCTCTTGTAATTCTGCACCTTATTGACTCTCGTGATCAGAGAGCGGCCGCTGTAAACACATTTTGCGTTCAATTAATATAAATACGTGTTTTCATTTCATGTCTCAAGCTCTGAAGTAACCCAACAGTGTTTCACTAGTGCTAAGAGCCCGACCCTGGTGGAATCGATCTGCTGTTTGTATTTCTATCCTTTAATTTCCGTTGTGGGATAATTGTGTTTGGTTTACTACAATTGCAGAGTTAATTAATTACTGTTGGATTGCTTATTGATATTGCTGTGTGCGCTAATGAATTGCATTTCTTTTCCATTTCAATAAGGATCTTAATTCTTGTATTTTTTATCTTGTTATCACTTATAAAGCTTTGCTGTTCGATAGTAACTCTATTTTCAGTTCCATTGGATTGTTGTTCATTTCAATTGATATTTAATAACATTTGCTGTCAACAGGGTTTGGTGTTTAACAGAGTTCGTTAGTCAATTTCATTTAAGTTAAGATTTGATTCATTGGTTATCATTTTCTGTTCAATTGTAGTGTGCTGTTCATTTACAATTCATTAGTTCCAGATTACAGAAAGATTACTTATTTACATTGTTACAGTCTGCTGTTCATTTCCAACTCATTACATTTACAGATTTTTTATTAGTTCAAGTTCTATTTCTCTTTAATTGCTTTAAATAGAGACTGTCAATTGTAGAGAACATTGGTTATTGCTTCCTCATTCCTAGATTGATTGCCTTGTTGCAGTTTGATTTTAGTTGCATCAATTTCTAAAGGAATAAGTTATTGCTACTATATCCTTGATTGATGTTTTGCAGAGTGAATAGTTAAGTTTCAGAGTATTTGAATTCATGTTATTGTAATTAGATTTCTTTTCAAGCATCCGTTTACTCTTGTATTTAGAATACTGTACTACATATTTCATAGCATTACTCTTAGCTCAAATTGCAGTCTCAAACAGAGTAGACTCTTGAAACAAAAAGTCGTTCTCGGATTGATAACTAATGTAGGATAAATAGGTGTTAAAAAGACACCTTTTATACCTCAACAACATGCACAAATTTAGTGCCTCTTGACATCCTGCCTCCACTGCGCAATCCCTGATGGTCAAGAACCTCTGAATGATTTCGATATGGCCAGCCTTGACTGTGCAATTCTCATAAGCATTGCCAATGTGTGTGTGGATGCATTGAATGCACCACTGTTGGAGGATTAATCCATCTTGCAGACAAGACCGATCTCCCTAGTACTAAAATTATCTAGCAACAAATAGCCAAATAGACTAATCTTTCTCTAAGCATATACGATCTATGAAAATCTCTATAGAGGTGTTAAGGTCTTACCGTTTGTCCAATGCTTGTTTGAAGTCGTTGTTGTCCTTCGTGCACTTTAAGGAGTTTTCCTCGTAAACCTGTAGTCACAAACAAGAAAAAAATTACATAGCACCCGTATAGAAATCATCATAAACCATGCTTATCATAGTGATCAAGGAATCTATGAAATAAACCATCGATTGAAAGCTTATTGAGAAAAATGAGTATATTTGTATTAACTTCAAAAAGAGAAAATCCTTACAACCTGAGCCTTGATGTTGCACAGGAATTTTCGGGGTCCGAAGCAGGAATCTCTTTTACTTTGACAAGTTCTGCACTCCTCCAACCAAGACAAATAGAGGTATGTAATCTCTCCTCACACAAGTCTTAGTTAACCAAGTATAAATCTCAACATCACTTAACTTCAAATATTCTAAAAGCTTGAACTCTCTTTGAGGCTACCCAATGCCTCTTTTTATAGTAGAAAAGAGGAGGTTTGCTATTCCAAGGATAAAGGGATAGAATCCTCCTTCAAAGGGATAGTTCCTTACATCAAGGGGTTAGTTCCATAAGGTAAGGGATTCATGCACCTCACAAGAGCGGTTTTGCCACCGCAAAATCCATTCTAGAAGCTTCCAGAATTCACTTTTATTAAGCTTTTTGGAATTTACTTGCGCCTTTTTAATCTTACAGGGGTCCGCACCTTTAACAAAGATAAAGTGCATTCAGGAACGCAGGAAAGCTGAACATTGGGTGCGGTACCGCAGGAAAGATAGTCAGAAAGTGCGATACCAAGTTTAAGAGACTTTTAGGAACTTTTTCTGATTTTCAAGGCTTGACATGAGGAACTGATATGTTAGACTTGCAAAAGGGAGAAGTATGAGTAATAATGAGCTCATACCAATGGGCGTAACGTTCGGGGCAGGACAATTTTTCGACAGGTAATGCATTGCAGGAAAAGTGCAAAGTCTCGGAATCACAGTTTCTCGAAGTCTGTCATATATGAAGAGTGAAGTACTTTATCATTTCAAGGATCATCCCGTGGACACCCCGGTCGGAACCTGTAAAAACATTCAATGCAAAATATATATATGTAATCATATCATCGCTGAGGTAGGAATTCCCATACTCAGATCAAAACTAACTAAACTTGTTCTGATACAAAAATAATTTTAATATTACATCAATAATGTAGACACAGCATGGGCGCAACCATCTGTAATGAATAGTCTACTGTATAATAATAAAACTCCTCGCAGCCTGGATGGTAGAAACTAGATCCAGGGTCTTGATTTCCGCATCTCGAACTAGTACGATTCTATTCATGTGAATAAATGTATCAAAGTCGAACATGTAGAAACCACTTGATTACCAAATAATAATTGAAACTCGTTAACAAGTGTGAGAGTAACCACCAGTAATTTCAATCGCCCTCAAAGTACTCAGTACAATCCATGAAATGTGAATAAATGAGCTGAAGTCGAACATGCCACGGAATCATTTGATCGAAGGGCAATGATGCAACTTGTTGTCGAAGGCAAGAAACCTACCATTGAGGCATGCATATTTCAAGGTACTGACAATTTCTAAATCAACTTCCTAGATAATGAGCTATCGTGGATAGAAAGTGATCCGTCATAGGCAAGCCCACAACACGAAATCATAGATCAAGTTTTGAAGAGATATATTGGCAAGGACTGACTCAGGGATGGTCAAAATGGAAGAAAAATATTTTGCAGATGAATGGTTTGTTTGAACTGTCCTCTTGAACACATAACGAAACTGTAGATGGCTTGGTGACAATTGACCCAAAGCTAATACCCGGAAACCGGCTGAAGACTTTCAAAATGGTTTGATTAACTGTTAGGCAAAGGATTTTCCCAACCCAGGTGAACAAAAATGTCGTGCTCAAGAGTGGTTAACGGTTTTCCAAATAATCAAAATGTAACAAACAGGTTCATGTTTCTCTCTTTTCCCCCACCATTTCTGGCAAGTACCTCTTTATTTTTTAGAAGCTTGAGGAGGATAACATTTGCTTGTTTATAAGCTCATCCTTCGGATGAGTCCAACTTAGTTTAAGATTCGAACCCTAAGAAGGAGTGGTTCGTTCCTATTTAAAAATTCAACATGTCCTTTACTATTAAATTTTAATGAGTCCAGTATAGGAGAAACTCGGTGTTTTTCAATTTTAGGGAGTTAGAAGAAAAACTTAAGAAAACTTCGTGCATGTACTTTTTCGTAAATTTAGTCGCTCGAGCCTGAAAAAGGATAAAATAATGTGGGAGAGAACTCTATTGACCATAATTAGTCAACGCATACCTTTTTCGTAAATAGTCCATTTCAGTCCATAAAAGGGGTAAACTTATACTGAAAGGACGATCATTCATTTATTTTAACGAGTTCGAATAATCAAGTGCTCAACAATATTTTCAATTTTCGAGATTCTGAAAAGGGCTTAAAAGAGGACTCCAAGTTTTCACTTTTTTGTAATTTTCAAGAGTCCGAAAAAAGTGATAAAAGTATACTCGTAGTTTTTCTTTTTTTCAGGAATTTTAACGAGTTGTTCAAAGGGATAAAAATGTACTCATGGATTTCTCTTTTTCGTAAGTTTTAACGAGTTCGAAAAAGTGATAAAAAATGTACTCCTATGGCCGATTTTCAATTTAATTTACAAGTAGGAAAAGATGGAAAGAACTCGACATTTTCATGTGTTTTACGAGAATGAAAGATAGAAAAAATAATCTCGGGATTTTAATGATTTTAACGAGTCTTGAAAATAACCGAAATTGACTCTAGATAGGTTTCATTTTTACAAAATCTTGAAACAGAGAAAAAATATGCTTCAGAGTGGTTTCATTTTTACATAAGCTTGAAACAGAGAGAAAACTGTGCTTGATGCCCCCTAAGCGTAACTGCTAGAGTGCATGCCCCCCTAGCTTCATTTCATTCAAATAAGTACACTGCTGGTAATTAATAGCTGGATGGAATGAAGGTTCATTTACGAGATCATATGAAAGACCCAACCTAAAACTGTAAGAAAATTATGCAAAAAACTAAAATAACTATCCTAAATATATGACTTAACATTTATGAGGTCTAGTCAAAGACTTGACTCAATTAGGGGAGGATTTGTTTCATTTTTTAATGAGCTTGACACAGTAAAAGAACTATGCTCATGGCAACGTGTTTCATTTTTTAATGAGGTTGACACAGTAAAAGGAACTTTCCTCTTCTACATGTTTCATTTTTTAATGAGGTTGACATCGTAAAAGAAACTATCCTCGTATCTACTTTCTACAATCTACCTATATAACCTACTGATTCATTTTTTAATGAGTTTGACACAGGAAAAGAACTGTCCTCATAACTGATTCATTTTTTAACAAGGTTGACTCAGTAACAGGAACTATCCTTTGACCAACTGATTCATTTTTTAACGAGGTTGACACAGGAAAAGAACTGTCCTCATACCTGATTCATTTTTTAACGAGGTTGACTCGGAATATAACCGCGTCCTCAAAGACATGTTTCTCTTAGAGAGGTTGATACAAGAACAAGAACTATCCTCAAACCAAATGATTCATTTTTTAACAAGGTCGACACAGAAAAGAACTGCCCTCATGCCTAATTCATTTTTTAATGAGGTTGACCGCAATGAACCATCCTCATACCTCGATTCATTTTTTAATGAGGTTGACTCGCAATGTGAACTATCCCTCCTCAATTAACCGATTCCTAATCTATTAATCTACTCTCTACAAGCTACGTACCGATTCATTTTTTAACGAGGTTGACACAAGAAAAGGAACTTTCCTCGACTCACCGATTCATTTTTAATGAGGTTGACATAGTAAAAGGAACTTTCCTCAGACTCACTGATTCATTTTTTAATGAGGTTGAAACAGTAAAAGGAACTTTCCTCAGACTCACCGATTCATTTTTTAACGAGGATGACACAGTAAAAGGAACTTTCCTTAGAAACTTGATCATGGCTTCCAATTGGAAGAAACACATGTCAATGGACACACCTTGATCATGGCTTCCAAGAGGTCTTCATCAGAAGGAAGAATAGTTCTCTGGAAGGAACACATGTCAAGGGACTCAAAAGGGATAAGAACATCGCGTTCAAATAATCCCATAGAGTTTTCCATGTCAATTACCGGATCTAAGTCAAAGGAAGACGAGCAAACAGTGAGAGGCTCGCTTACATCGGTAATTGAAAACATGGGACTAGTTGCCACATAATTAACCCGTGGCGGGGTAGATACCACTTGCGTATGAGGAACATTCAGGGATGTCGGATTATTGGTAGTCGAAACAAGACTAGGGAACGAAAGCTGGTCTACAGTCACAATATTGCCATTGTGAGGGAAAGACATCACGCGAAAGAGTGTCGATACGACAGCTTTCATTGCATAGACATAGTCTCGCCCAAGGAGTAAATTAAAATCCAAGGGACCTCGAACTACCATAAGATCAATACAGACAGTTTTACCTTCCAAAGTAATAGAAAACTTAGGAAGGATCCCTAAAGGTTCACTAATGGTTTTGTTAAAAGCTTTCAGATTCTGCGTAATAGGCACAAGCTGAGGGGAACCCAAAGCTTTCCAAGCAGTTGAGGATAAAATACTAACAGAAGCACCTTCATCTACCTGTGTGCGATGTATGTCCCTACCACCAAACTTCACAATTATTTGGAAAGGGATGGAGGAAGGAAGACAAGGTTCTGTCAGTCTATTCCAATCAAAGGAAAAGACCTCAGTACTTGGAGGGGGTTCTGTAGAAACAGGTGAAATGCCCCCCGGCGTAGAAGAATCTGATGTAACAAGAAGAACCTGAGCGGTATGAAGTTCACTCTCTAAAGGGAGAGTGGGATCGACCGAATGTGAAATTGAATCGACCACTTGATCAACTAATGGATCATCAACCTGAGTGATATGAGTTTCACTCTCCAATGGAAGAGTGGGATCGACCGTACTTGAAACTAGATCAATCACTCCGTCAGTTGACGGTAGGTTGGGAGAAAGTTTACGGTAACCAGTTGGAAATTCTTGCTGTGGAATAGTAAGGTTTTCCAATAATTTTGAGGCTTCATCCATGTGAGGGCAAATGTGAGTTTGATGACTCCCTTTGCATAACTTACAAGGAAACCTAACTTTACCCTTTTTCCCAGGAACCTGACTATCACTGGTTGATGGATCAACATAAAGTTGATGAGATTTTTCTGACCATACTTCCAAGACCTTTGGAATACTAGGACAATTGATAAGGAAGTGGTCACCCTTACAAAGCCTGCAAGGGTATTTGGGTTTACGATGCATGTTGGAGGTTTCCTCAACACAACTAACACTTACAGCCATGGTTGGTTGGTTGACTTCTTTCTTATCTTGCTTCTTCTTCTTCTTCTTCTTCCCTTTCTTATTCTTCGTCACCACCTGGTTACTAGAATCAAGGCTTTTACCAAGCGAAGAGGAAGAAATGGAGGAAGAAATATTAGGTGAAGAAGGTAAAGGGTCAACAAAAGGTTGGTGGTGTTGAGATGGTGAACTCTGTTGAGGTGAAGCATCTGGTTGAGGTGGAACAATTGGAGTATTCGGGGCCAACGAAGTTGAAAATAACCATATCGGTAAACCTATTGTAAATCCAGGTAATGACAAAGTAGCCATATAAGGAGGACCAACATTTCCAAAGAAAGGAAAAGTACTAGGATTCTCGTTAAGAGGGGTTCCTTGGTTGGTAAATTCTGGAACAATTGCCATTATATTCAACTTCAGTGAATTTTATTAACAATTTAAAACTAAAATTAACAATTCACAATTCACACCTAACAATTAAAATTCACAATTCACACCTATGGTCTCTAAAAGTAAAAACAAACAACTTAACACGCGCTATCAAATCTAGGAGTCAAACCACACACAAACAGTAACTTCCCATACTAAAAACACTAGTTGGTGATGAAATCCAACATCGTAGAATTTAATACAGAAAGGGCGGTTGGAACAGTTACCCCAACAACCTGCTTAATGAAACAGACTGGCACAAGTTTCTTCACAAAACCATCTCATGTGAAGAGAACCCCCCAGAGAGTCCAAGTGAGTCTAGTCGACGTCTGCTCCAGGTACAATGAGATCTTTCCTTCACCGTCACCTTAGGAAATAATCTTAAGCTTATGGACACTAAGGTTACCAATAGTAACAAATACAACTGGGGGAATAGTCTACGATCCGATTCCACGCGCAAGGGCAGAGTAACAAAGCTCAATCCCCTTGAAGGCTCCTCGACATGGTCAATCCGAGGTTTACCGACAAGTGACCCCAGGCTCCTCGACAATGGTTAATCCGAGGTTTACCGTTTGTAATGCGCGCAAAATCTTCTATCTTCCCCAATGAAACAGAATTGATTGTCTCAAAGGTTCGGACATGATCTCATGATTGACTTCTTTAAGAGAAGCTTCCTAGATTATACAAATTACAATTGGATTTATTTCCTACCGCAAGATTTGTCTACTTGTTTGTTTTTGTTGCTTTGGAAAGTTAACTACAACCTATTCCAAAGCACTAATCCTGAGCTAGATTGGTGGAAAGAGCCCTAAAAATGTAAAAATTACTAGATGAATTTTATTAAGCGTTGTGTTATTTAGGTTGTTATTACTCAAAAGGGTAAATGGATATGAAACCAATGGTGTTATGACCCGAACCAAAACTGAATGCAATCGAATATGATAATGTAATCTTTCAATTCGATGAATCCTAACTAAAGTAAGGAGAGAGTTTCCATTCACTTCCAACAATGCAAAAATTGATCACTAAGAGAAAATATAACAAATTCTCTAATGCACTAATTTCATCAAGAAAAACTAATGCAAATCAATTCCAAAATAGTTTTTATATTTTTGTGTTTTTAAAACAAGCATAAAAACATCTAAATTCAAATCAAAGAAAACTGATCTAAATTTATGATTGATTTTTCAGAATGTAAACTATGCAGTTGTAATCTATGCACAATTCACTTGAAAAGTATGTAAATGTAATCTATGCACATTTTTCATTCATATTCTGAAAATGAGAATTCTAATTATGCAAATGTGATCTATGCAAGAGAATTCTCAAACACAAGATGATTCTAATGTAATCTAAGAACCAATCAAGTGCAAGTCAAGAAAATTGGGTGAGAGTTTCAAAGATCAAAAAACACTCAAAGGTGATTAACACTCATACACAATTTAGCCAAACAAAAGAAAAAAGATGTAAAATTGTGAAAATACTGAGACAAACCTTCAAGTAATGAACAAAGGAAATCAAATTAAAAATTTCTCAAAAAAGAGACTCAAAACACCCAATTAACTTAATGGAGATTGATGAGATGAAAAATTGCTGAAAGAAATTCAGAAACAAGAGATTTTTGATAGAAAAATACAGATCTGGGTAGATGCTAAGAATCCTAAATCAAATCTAAACTAAACTAGAAAAAATAAATCTAAAGTTTTTCAAAAAATTTAACAGGGTCCGCAGGCTTCCAGAAGTAACAGGTGCGGTCCCGCACTGTTTACTTAAGGAAAGTGCGAAACTGCCCGCACTGTGCAAAAGAACAAAGTGCGGTCCCCAGAAAAGTTCAAGAAAAACATAAAAGATTTCAAATTTTTCAAAAACAGAGAAAAACTAAGCTACCCAGGCAGATATCCATCAATCAAAAACTAGGAAAAACTTTTCCTCAAATCAAAATAAAAGAGAACCAAAAACAACAAGTTCTTTCCCCAGCGGAGTCGCCAATTTGTTGGAGGATTAATCCGTCTTGCGGACAAGACCGATCTCCCTAGTACTAAAAGTATCTAGCAACAAACAACCAAATAGACTAATCTTTCTCTAAGCATATACGATCTATGAAAAGCTCTATAGAGGTGTTAAGGACTTACCGTTTGTCCAGTGCTTGTTTGAAGTTGTTATTGTCCCTCGCGCGCTTGAAGGAGTTTTCCTCGTAAACCTGCAGTCAAAAACAAGAGAAATCTTACATAGCACCTATATAGACATCATCATAAACCATGCTTATCATAGTGATCAAGGAATCTATGAAATAAACCATTGATTGAAAGCTTATTGAGAAAAATGAGTATATTTGTATTAATTTCAAAAGAAGAAAATCCTTACAACCTGAGCCTTGATGTTGCACAGGACTTTCCGGGGTCCGAAGCAGGAATCTCTTTTACTTTGACAAGTTCTGTACTCCTCAAACCAAGACAAATAGAGGCATGTAATCTCTCCTCACAAAAGTCTTAGTTAACCAAGTCTAAATCTCAACAGCACTTAACTTCAAATATTCTAAAAGCTTGAACTCCCTTTGAGGCTACCCAATGCCTCTTTTTATAGTAGAAAGGAGGAGGTTTGCTATTCCAAGGATAAAGGGATAGAATCCTCCTTCAAAGGGATAGTTCCTTACATCAAGGGGTTAGCTCCATAAGGTAAGGGATTCATGCACCTCACAAGAGTGGTTCTGCCACCCCAAAATCCATTCTAGAAGCTTCCATAATTCACTTTTATTGAGCTTTTTGGAATTTACTTGCGCCTTTTTAATATTACAGGGGTCCGCACCTTTAACAAAGATAAAGTGTGTTCAGGAACGCAGGAAAGCTAAACATTTGGTGCGGTACCGCAGGCAAGATAGCCAGAAAGTGCGATACCAAGTTTAAGAGACTTTTAGGAACTTTTTCTGATTTTCAAGGCTTGACATGAGGAACTGATATGTTAGACTTGCAAAAGGGAGAAGTGTGAGCACAAGCAGCTCATACACATGGCGTAATGTCAGCAGTGACAATTTTCAGTGTAACACCACTATAGTCACAACTGATAGTCAAACAAGCCCTTTCACCTATCTCTCAAATGGGTCTCCATTGGATCTGACATGCATGTAGTTAATGGTAGTATTTCTTCAGTTGCAAGTGAGATCACTCCATGTGAATTAATTTAATATTTAATTCACTGATCTCTCACTAGTGTATCTTTAGTTACAACTAGTTACAACTAGCACAACTGAGTTTAACTCACTTAACCGAGTTAAAATAAATAACAAATCACATAACTACACATCCAACTCTGTTACAACTTTGTATCACTCAGTTAAAATTAAGTTCACCGCATGGTCCACCAACCAACCACTTCAACTCGAAATCGACTTAGCTAACTCGATTTTCCACTTTAGATTTAGTTAACTAGTTACAAGTTGATCTCGATTTATGTGAATGCAAATGTAATAAACACATAACCATAAATATAGAGATGCAATGGAAATAACACTTCATTTCATTAATATCAAAGAACTGAAATTTGCATACAGACAGAATGGAAATAAAACTAGCTAGGGCGCTGGTAGCTATCTCTGAGAAGAGATGTGGCGGCTACAGGCCTCTGAACTGAGTTACAATGAGGCTCGAGGGCCTATTTATTATTGAGAAACAATGGAGAATCCTAAACATCCAAAAACCTAACCCTGGGAGATGAAGCGCCAAAACTATGGGCCCCGTTTGGGTAAATTGGTGTTTCAACTTCCCAGGGACGTAACTTTGGCATACTATCTCTGTTTGATGCACATGATACATCATTAGAAAGATCTATCCGAGGAATACAACTTTCACCACAAATATCCATTCCAGAGTGGAATGATATTAGCTAAAAGCGTGATGCCCAAAAAACATCGTTTAGGGCCTCAAAACGGCTCTGGAAGTTCAGGACCCGAAAAACTGCTAAAAATAGTAAGTTGTGCCGAAACTGAAAAACTGAAAGAGGCAATGGTGGGGCCCCAAGTGGAATAGGCGGGTGGCCACCAATATCCACCTGGATCATTCCTCCCCCCTTAGGAAGCAATGGTCCCCATTGCGTTGAGTTCTTCCATGAGATGAGGAAACTTCTGCTGAACTTGGTCCCTAGTGAACCACTTGCCTTGGTGTAGGAGTTGGCCAGCTTTGACAACCCGATGCAATTGGATGTTCTGTTGGCGAGTGCTCTTTATTTTCATGTCCCTGATACAATTTGTGGTGGCCTGTTCCATGCAGTCTGGGTTTAACTCTGTTGGTGTGAGTTGTTCTGCAATGTCTGAGGTGTCCAGTAGAGGTGGGAAGTAAGGACGAAGGCAATCCACATTGAAGACTGGGTGCAGACCAAGGAATGGTGGAATACTGAGCTCGAATGCATTGTTCCCTACAGCCTTGGTGATGGTGTACGGCCCGTATCGGAGCAGGCGAAGCTTACGGTGGGGTCCAGTGAGGCGCTCCTTCTGCAAATGTAGCCATACTTTGTCGCCCACCTGGAAGTTGTGTGGCACCCGGTGTTGATCATGGCGTTGCTTGTACTTGGCATTGGCTCTGTCCAATATATCATGAACCTGTTGGAGGATGTGTTGAATGTGCTCGATGAAGCTACTTGCTTTGTCAACTTCAGACTGGACATGAGCTGAATCGGCCTGAGCAGCTGCAAATGGCATGGCTACGTCAATGGGACATAGTGGCTGGAATCCCAAGCCCACCTGAAAGGGGCTATGGCCGATTGAATTGTGGAGAGCCCGATTATAACTATGTTGTACATAGGGGAGGCTCTCATCCCATGTGCGTGGATGCTTTGAATTGTACATGCGCAGAATGTGTACAATCATTCTGTTGACGACCTCTGTCTGGCCATCTGTTTGGGGATGGAAAGCCGTGGACTTGGTGAGCTTGGTATCCAACATCGACCAGAGGCTGGACCAAAATGTGCTGAGGAACCTGCTATCCCGATCTGATATGATAGACTGTGGGATCCCAAAGTGCACCCACACTCGTTCAAAGAAGAGTTTAGCAGTGGCTTCTGCTGTGATATTCTTCTTGCAGGCCGCCATAATGGCCATCTTCGAGAATCCGTCGACGACCACAAAAACATAGTCATTTCCCTGCTTAGTAGAAGGCAGGCCCAACATGTAATCCATGGAGATGGATTCCCAAGGTCGACTAGGGGTAGGTAGAGGAGTATATAGGCCTTGCTTCTTGATGGTCGGTTTGGCAATGGCACAAGCAGTGTAGGATCTAATGTGCTTCTCGACATCCTTTCGAAGGTTCGGCCAATAGAAATACTTCTGCAGGATTGCTACTGTTTTCTCGACCCCGAAATGCCCAGCGACTCGACTGTAGTGTGCTTCCCATATCATCTTGGCACTCTCGCTTGAAGGAACACAAAGGTGTCCCATGTGACATAAAAGTGCATCTTGGAGGTGAAAATTTGGAACTTGCGTACCCCCCAAGAGTGCCTTGTAAGTGTGGCCGAATTCTGGGTCACTCTCATAGAGAAGCGGCCAATCAGAAGTCTCGTGCCCACAAGAGTTGAGCACGGTGGTGAGTGCCACGATTGGTGGTCGGCTGAGGCAGTCTGCAACATTATTGGTGCTACCCTTCTTGTACTTGATGTTCAAATGAAACTGTTGCAGATATGTGGACCACTTCTGATGGCGATCATTCCGCAACTTCCCTTGTGTCTGTATGAACTGCAGGGGCCGGTGGTCTGTGTGGATGATTGTTTCCTTCCCCAAAATGTAATGCTTCCATTGTCGACAAGCTTTCACAATGGAATACATTTCTTTGTCATAAGTGGGATACTTGCGAACTGTGTCAGACAATGTCTCACTATGATATGCCATTGGATGTCCCTGTTGAGTAAGAACTGCCCCAATAGCATAGTCAGAGGCATATGTCTCGATCTCAAATGGCTGTTGCAAGTCTGGTAAAGTGAGCACTGGGGCAGAACAAAGGCGATTTTTCAATTCTGTGAACGCCTTCTGTTGAGGTTCCGACCAAAAGAATTTTTCTCTCGCTCCTCCCTTGGTGACTTGACTCAAGGGCCATGTGATATGAGAGAATCCCAACACGAATCTATGGTAGAAATTAGCAAGACCCAGAAAGTTGCGAAGCTCTGTTATAGTGGTTGGGGCTGGCCAATCCTGAATGACTTGGATCTTGGCTGGATCCACATGCACCCCCCCTTTCATCAATAATGTACCCCAGATATTGAACCTGGGTCATGCCAAAAGTGCACTTCTCCAAATTGGCACACAACTTGTGTTGCCGCAGTGTTTGGAGGACTTGTCGGATGTGGTGAAGGTGCTCTTCCCAAGTCTGGCTGAAGATCAGAATGTCATCCAAGTACACCACTACAAATGAGCTGGTGAATGGCCGCAAGATGTCGTCCATCATCCTCATGAAGGTTGCGGGAGCATTCGTCAACCCGAAAGGCATGACCAGCCATTCGAAAAGGCCTTCCTTGGCTTTGAAGGCAGTCTTCCACACATCAGAGGGTTCAATTGGTACCTGGTGATACCCAGACTTCAGGTCGATATTGCTGAAATATTTTGCACCTTTGAGTTGGTCCAGAAGGTCATCAATCCGTGGGATTGGGTACCTATTCCGGACAGTGATCTTGTTCAGCGCCCGATAGTCAATACAGAGTCTCCACGTCCCATCCTTCTTCTATACCAACACGATCGGGCTCCCACAGGGCGATGAACTTGGTCTGATGTGACCTTTCTGCAACAGCTCCTGAATCTGCCTCTTGATTTCATCATTTTCCAGAACAGAGCGTCGATAGATCGGTCCATTGGGTAGTGGCGCACCTGGGTTCAGATCAATCGGGTGCTTGACCTGGAAGTGCAGAGGAACCCCTGTGGGTGAGGTGAAGATGTCCCCGTACTCCTCCACGACCTTATCCATTTGTTGTTTTCGTGCAGAGGGGCCCTGTCTGGAGGTCGTGGCCACAGTCTTCTTCTTGCCCTGGGGGCGGATCATCAGGAAAACGAATTTCCTGGTTTGGGAAATGAGCTTACTGCATTGTTTTGCAGTAACCAAAGAGATAGCGGCAGGAGGTGGTACCTCTGGTATCCTGTACAACTTATTTCCAAAAGTAACAATAACAGCACGAGGCCGAGACTCATACACAGCATGACGCTTCCACAAGTATGGTTGTCCTAATAATACATCAAAAACATCAATAGGAGCAACGTCACATAGTACCTCATCCGTGAAGGGCTTGATGCTATAGGGAAGGCGACACTGCCGGCTGACGCGGAGATCTCGTCCTTGGTGAAGCCACCCGATGGTGTATGGATGTGGGTGAGATGTGGTCGGCAAGCCCAACCGCTTCACGGCATTTGCTGAAATGAGGTTCTTTTGGCTCCCATTGTCGACAATGAACTGTACCGAGGAGCCCTTTACCCACATCTGGGAGTGGAAGAGACGTTCCTCCTCCTCTGGATCTTCCGGTTCCTCCTTTTGGATCTTTGCAGTGGCAACAGTGGCATTGGGATCCGCATCAATAATCTGTTTCGCTTTTTCATTCGCCTTTTCAGGTTCTGATTCGGAGTCAGAGCATGCATCTGACTCAGAAGCCCTCATCTCGGCCACTAGCGACTGCTTGGCCCGACACTCACTTGTGTTGTGAGTGGAGCTCTTATGGAACTCACACCACTTTCCGTGTCCTTCTTTGGCTTTGCGGTGCTGTTCTTTTCTTGTGGCTTCGATGAGTTGTCTTTAGCCACCATGCCTTGGCTCGGTCCTTTATTCTGCGGTTTGGAAGCACCTTTCCCTTGCTTTTGATTCACAGATCCAAAGTCTCGCTTCTTCTGCTTGAATTTCTGCTCAATCTTGGCAGCATACCGGTATGCCGTACCAAGCGAGGAGATGTCAAGGAACTCCATTTCCTTCTGAATGTATTTGTGCAGACAGCTGCGATACTTTAGCACCAGATGTTTCTCTGAATCTTTGATACCCAACTTTGTGCGCAGGGTATGGAACAGATTCGTCAGCTCATGCACATCTTGATCCCTTTGTTGTCGCAGCGTGGTCCATTGTATGTACTTGTCCTCATAGCTCCCCACGGGACAGTACTGTTCCTTGACGGCGTCTCGGAAAGAATTCCAAGTTGGTACAGCCGAGAACAGAGAGGGTTCTGTCTGGTCCTTGTTCTCACAGTAGGTTTCCCACCAGTCCTTAACATGGGGGGTAGCCTTGAGGAGTGCAAAAATAATCTTCTCCCGGTCTGAAAAGTCATGAACCGAGAAATATCCTTCTAACAGATTCAACCATTTATCTACAGCATCTGCGTCTATTTGACCCTCAAATATGGGAATGTTAAAATTTACTTGTACCTTAAAAGGAGTCGCGCCTCCAGAGTGGCTGCTGGATGCAGATGCGCCGCCGGTGGGTAGCCGTTGAAGGATCTGAGCAAAGTTATCCATCATCACGTTCCTTTGTCTTTCGAGGGCCTCCCCGAGCAATATTTTGATAGGATCTCCTGCTCCCTCATCTTTCTTTTCGTCCCCCATGGGCGTCCGTCGAGGTTTGCGAGGCTGATCTTGCAAAGGTTCCACCGGATCAAGCCCTAGCTCCTTATACCCCGACCTCGTTGGGGACATGCAAAGAAGGATCGAGAAAAAGCAGACCGCTCTGATACCACTGATCCGGATTTATGCAGGAACGCAACATAATAAACACATAACCATAAATACAGAGATGCAGCGGAAATAACACTTCATTTCATTAATATCAAAGAACTGAAATTTGCTTACAGACAGAATGGAAATAAAACTAACTAGGGCACTGGTAGCTATCTCTGAGAAGAGATGTGGCGGCTACAGGCCTCTGAAATGAGTTACAATGAGGCTCGAGGGCCTATTTATTATTGAGAAACAATGGAGAACCCTCAACATCCCAAAAACCTAACCCTAGGAGATGAAGCGCCAAAACTATGGGCCCCGTTTGGGTAAATTCGTGTTTCAACTTCCCAGGGACGTAACTTTGGCATACTATCTCCGTTTGACGCATATGATACATCATTAGAAAGCTCTATCCGAGGACTACAGCTGTTGGGATGAATTTTATCAAAAAATTCACTGGCGCTTTCGTACCCAAAAAACGTCGTTTAGGGCCTCAAAACGGCTCCGGAAGTTCAGGACCCGAAAAACTGCTAAAAATAGTAAGTTATGCCGAAACTGAAAAACTGAAAGAGACAATGGTGGGGGGCCAAGTGGAATATGTGGGTGGCCACCAATATCCACCTGGATCAAAAGTGCTCATTGAAAAGAGATAATTATTTATTGTCTAATTTTTGTTAAGGGCTTAACAAAAATCGACATGAATTCTGATTTTAGACATGCATTCCACGAAATAACTTCTCACATGCATTCTAAACTTAGACGACCATCCATCCATATAATTTTCTCAACCATCTATAAATAGATTACTGCTAAAAATAGACTTTTATCCAAATTCGAAAAATACACATATCACCTAAAAATAGCCTGTGGGCTCCACCTAGTGTAGGTGCTTAATTTTCACTAGGATCAAGGATGATGTTTCCGGATGCCAAATTCACTATTTCTTGTTGCAATCTTCAACATGACTATGCTTACCAAGGCATTTTCCTTCTTTGTATCCCATAACCTTCATCAGTGATAGACCCTTTCTTTCGGAAGTTCCACTTTGCTTCTTGCTGGAAATTTTCTTTGACTCTAAATCAATTTTTGCTGATGCTAGAATGTTAGGATTTTCCTCAACAAGCAAGGAAAAGGTCCTGATGGCCTCTTCTGTGGATTTTGGGGTTGATGAGAGAGAATAAATATCTTCATCCTCCTGATGAAGAGTTAGGGCTTGCTTCTTTCCTTTAGTAGCTGAAATTTCTACTAGAGGATTGTTTCCCCTTTTGTTCTCTCACAAGAATTTTATTTATGACTGCAATCTGTGCTTGTCACTTTCCAGAGCTTGCACCATCCTTTGTAGATTAGTGTTTTCATGCTGAAATTGTTGATTGAAATCCTTGAGTTCTTTCAAACAAAGATGTTGTCTTGAGTTCTTACCCATTCATGTATCTGAAATAGAGCTAGTACACTCTGATACCAAATATGATCTGAATGCGGAAAATAAGATCTTTCTAACTCTTGACAGAAATTGAATGGGTAAGAAGAAATTAACTGAAATTTTATAATCAGTGATATGTATGTTCATTGAACTAATTAAAGTTGAGTGTTTGAAAAGAAATCAATGTTAATTTTAATGTATATGATCAAAACATAGCATCATAAATAACATCAAAATAGAGAAAGACTGCAACTTTGTGACGGATTTCGTCCCTCCTGGACTACGTCTCTGGGTCCGCTTCAAATGTGTGCGTCCGTTTAATTAGAAAATCTGAGAGAAATGGTTACATGGAATTGTCAGTTGATCAGTGCATATCAACGCTACTAAACAATGTGGAAGACAAAAATATCTGAATTGGCTTTTCATTGATTGACTCTGTTCTGGAAAAGGCCCACAGATGGCCAAGAAAACTAGAGAAAGTCGACACACACAAACTTGTGATATGAAGAAAATGGACCTCTTGCACGTTTGTAGGTGAACCGAGATTTTTGCTTTGACCTTGAACTTTGTGCCCTGCAATGATCTTCAAAATAGAATGATTACAAGAATGGTGACCTCCACCTTCACAAAATCCTGAAAAAGAACTCACTACAATGCTTTGAAACGCTTCTTCAATGCTTCTCTAATGCACTCCTTTTCCTTCAACTCTTGACTCCACTCCCTTTACTCCCTCCTTCTCTTCAAAAAATCCTAGTGATTTTTTTAAATAAGAAGAGAAAATCATGAGATTAAACATATCTCTACCTTATCTCGAAATTCATACATCGAACTTTAAGGTACATTATGTTTTCATTATGTCATCTTTAGTTAAATAATTTAGTGCTTTCTCAGCCTTCCATACCTCTATTAGACATTGTTGATATCTGCATACCATCCTCGAGATATTTGAAGCTAAATCCGGTTGGAGGTTGAGCTCATAGTTTTAGTTGATCTCGGGTTATACACATAGGTGACTAGGTCCTTTATTTACCTAACACCTTTATACATGCTGAAAAAACCCAAACTAAAACTTTATAAAATAAAGATAACAATAATTGTCATCCAAACCAGGCGGAGGTTGCAACCAATGACATGTGATCAGGTTAATGAACAACTAAGTCCGTGGTCCAGTCCGGTGGTTTCGGCATTCAGTGTCAGATAACTGTTGACATATGATAACGTTATACTTGCAGTTACGATTAGCACGATGACTGTGTGGTGAGTTGACTGCCCTGATGCCACTTGTGAGCTCCGACGAATGACTAGTGGTGAGCTGGAAGATAACTGTTGCGGGAATTGTCCGCCGAGATTGCATGCGTTCACATGTAGCAAGTCTCTGACACTATCTCCAATTATAGTTTGAATGTGAAATAAAACTTTAATATAAAGTTTTATCATGGTTGAAAGGTCTTTATTCTAAGTTTTAATTGTGCCTTAGGTCTTAGTTAAAGTTTTAGACCTAGGAACTTAGTCTTTAGCCTTTAGACTTAGTTTTAAAGCTAGACTTAGGTTTAACTTAACCTTTTCTTGTGTTTTACTTAGGAATATAGGATTTAGTCTTATAAAATGACTAATCACTAAAATCATTTGCATAGTACTAAAACTTATCATTTAGCTTTAATTAGACTCATAGTGATAATGTTTTAGACTTAGGATTTACTTTTCCTTAGGTCTTTACAAATATTTTAGCTCTTTACAATTTTTCACCATGACTATGCCATTCTTGATGTTTTCATGTCACAGGTTGACACAACTTAACATGGCCACTATCTACACGACGACACTTTGAACTTAATATTCATGAAGAGGGACAACATTGGCGAATACTGTTGAAGTCTCTAACGTTGATGATGAAGCTGGCGATGATCATGTTGATTTTGAGAATGAACTGTATTCCTGCACATAATAGGAATGCTGCATGTGACCATCTTCGTCATTTACCCATTTCGACATGATTATTTTGATGATATGCACCGATGAACAATTGTGTATAAGCATCGATGAACAATTGCGTATAATGGACCTTCTTGGTCGTCAGTGAATTTTGACACTATCCTTCCGATGATATGCACCGATGAACAATTGTGTATAATGGACCTTCTTGGTCGTCACAATTTCGACACAAACTATAGGATCCAATTTGGATCACTCCTTGTCCAAATTATACGAAGCATAATAGATACCAAAAAGCATGAAATAGGTGCTTTATAAATGCAAAGTAAAGTGCCCTCATCTGCAAGAGTATTATCCACTAGAAATTGGAAGTGCATTGATCCAGCTGTCACAGTTAGTCCCCTCTTCGGCTGTTGGAGTGGGGTCCCCTGCATGCAAATTTGATATATTTTTGTAATATTTTATAGTAGTTTATTCTAGCACAGGGGCTTTGGGGTGGGTAAAAGCGCCTAATTAATTGTAATGGGTCAAAGGGTAGACCAAGGGTCCTCAAACCACAGTTTGCGGACCATAGAATAATGCAGGCTAAAATAGTATAAATAGAAGAATAATATCGATTCTAAAGGTAAGTTTTGATTAAGTTTGGATGCGAATTTTGGATATATGATACAGGTTGTGCGGATTTTTCTAGGTAAGGGATCCTGCTGGCTATGTGCGTGGAGACCCTAAGTCCTGCTGTGTGCAGACCACGCTGGCTGTGTTTGCGGGTGTATGAATGAGTCTGTAAGTGGAATCTGAAGCATTAATGAATGATAAGACCTTTTTCTATATCTCTGTGTTTTGTTATGGGTTGCGCTATATGTTGATTTCCGAGTTGTGTCTGTAGACTGAATATTGTTAGTTAATTGGTGCACATGTGGATGTGATACTTGAAAGAGTAGTGAATGCATAGATTTGGTTATGTTTGGTCATATTGCTTATGTTAACTGGTTATCTTATGATTTGCAGGCTTCACACAAGTTATTCAATCAAGTATATTGTTAAGGGTTTCTGGTTAGGGCTTCCTCGGTGCAGGCATGTTCTAGATCTAAAGGCACCAACTTCATTCAACTCTCTCTCTCTCTCTCTCTCTCTCTCTCTCTCTCAGGGTGTAGAAACCTGGTTCCATCACCCTCCCATACTACTTTGGGTGAGGCCTTGACTTGCGTAAGCAGGTCATTACCGAAAGGGCTAGTAGTACGGGGGTTTGTTGTAAAACTCAAGTATGAACCTGCGTCAGGACCCCTCAAACCAACAAATGGTTCTATTTTCAGGACTGAGAGTATTTTGAGAGAAAGATTGGGTAATGCCACGGGGCCATTGGAAGCCATTAAAACCATAACTTGAAGATTGGTTTGAAACGTAGATTAAGGAATTTTCCTTAAAAGAAAACAGAAGTAAGATGCTATCTACTGAGGAGTGGAAGAATAAGTATATTTTTACAGAAGTACACGATATCTTCTTCGTAACCTGCGCACATGAACTGCAGGAGTGGTTGGCAAGGTTAGCAGAATTTCAAACCCATTGAAAGGACGCTTAGGTAACACGGTGGACCCCTAAATTAATCCAACAATTGGAAAAGGCAGATAACTCTATTACCTAGATGGTAGAACACTGGGTTGATAATGTTTTGGGTGGATTTGTAACTAAGTTTGGAGTCAATTAGTTTGTGTCCTATTCTGAACCAGAGCGAATTTTTTCAAAGGATTTAGGGATAAGTTCTTGCAAACATTTCCAGTGCTGATTAAGATGCTATTGCGTGAAAATGGTGTCCTGTGCAGTCACACCGAGTAAATGACCTTCTGGTCAAAGTGGAACTACGACACGAAGAAGTAAATGCTACTGGGTCAATAAAAAAGGGGATAAATCAGTACACAGTCCTCTAAGGAATTCACCTGATCTCAATGGAGATAGCATTGTGCATGCCGAAACCAGTCCCTTGGCTACGCCACCATCAAAATTGCGCAAAGCTAAGAATTCTCCTACCCCACCTCCACCACCACCTGTGGATGGCATGACCGCAAAAATTAAGCTACCCACTTTTAAGGGTTCGAGGGATGAGGATATGGATCAATTTTGGTTCGTGGCGAATGCGGTGTGGGCTGCGCAGAAGGTAAATAATGATGCTGTAAAAATAACGCAGTTATAAATAGCTTTTGAAGGGCAGGCTCTAGATTGGTTCATGGGATACATTGCTTAACATGTGAATCCTACAATACAGGAGATCAAGGATGCCCTGAAGTAGCAGTTCCAAAAACCTAAGTCCTATTCTCAATGCGTAGTAGAGTTGAAGGATATTAAGCAAGGACCTACGGAGTCTGTTTGGGAAGCTGAACAATGACTGAATAAATTCATCAGTGACAGAGGATTTATTTTTTAGGACAAGCAACATAAGGAATGGTTCATCGCTATGCTATTACCATAGGTCTGCCTATGGGTCAACATAATATTGATTCACAGGAAGAGGCCCTGGAGATTTCCATCAAGCTAGAAGCTGTGCCAAGAGACGATGCTAAATTTGGGGTGTTGCAGATCTAGAGCTAGCTAGAGGTGATGCACTTAGAAATGCATAATTTGTGAAGGGATTGGGGTAAAGAAGCTAGCGTGGATGTCTGGTGCATATAGGTATCAGGCCACACTAAGGATCAATGCCCTTTGTTGTTAGATTATATGCAGGCTGGGGGACCAAGCCTATTATGCCCAAGAGACATTGCTGGACCAAGTACCCCCACATTGTGGTGTGTTGTTATCAGGTAGCAGGAAGGCACAGTACAGACCACTGCCCACTATTAGGCGCCTATGCCCCAAAAATGAAGAAACAATGGTGCAGATTATGCTCATCGATGGGTCACGATGAGCACAACTGCTTAACGTATGAACTAATGATAGATATGGGGAACCTATATAGGGTGAAGGCTGTCCCTTCGTCGCTAGCATCTCCCTCCTGGCGGGGAGGATCCCATGAAAGAGGGCGGGGAGGAGGGAGAGGTGGAGGTGCAGGTCAGGGAAGAGGACAACTAATTTGCTACAACTGTGGGGAAGCTAGACATTATGCAAGAGACAGCTTGAATCTTGCGCACCAATCCTTTAGGTATTGTAGAAAGTTTGATCATGTAATTGAAGGCTGTCTCGTGCTGATAGCTAAAATGCAGGAAAAACAACAGACGCCAACAAAAAATGTACAACGGGTAAGACGAAATCACGTGATGATGGGCCCAGTATCAATGTAATTACGCGCAGTGGCATTGCCACTGGAGGCACGGAGGAAACATTTATGGTTGAACCACTAATCAGGAAGGCCTTAGACAAAAAGGAAAGCCTGGACCTCCAGAAAGAGAAAGAGACCTTCATCGAAGCAAGGAAGAATTTTTCTAGGTATGAAGCATCCAACTTGAGGACTTCTGTGGATCCAAAGGTAGATGAAGCAGTTAAGCCATTCATTCAAGCATGTATGAAGTTACTACACAATCAAAAGGCGGTGGAGAATATCCAAGTATTAATAGACAACTACATACAAAGGGAAGCTGCCTGAACAAAAGTTAAGGCTGTGGATAATATTTATAAGAACAAGAAAAGGACTGGTCAGGATATGTGTACGACTACGCCGATTGGAGAATATGAGATGGACCAAGTCATCCTGGATCTGAGATTTGATGCGAATGTCTTGCCCAAAAAAACCTGAAAAAGAATGGGAGAACCAAAATTAGAGTGGTCCACCATTAAATTATGTATGGCTAACCAGCAGAATATCATTCCACTAGGCAGGCTACCGAAGGTTTTGGTATACATTGCGAGAGTTAAAGTCTATGCATATTTCGAAGTAATACAGATTGTGGATGATGCAAACCCTTACCCTGCGCTCTTAGGACTAGATTGGGCATTTGACATGGGAGGTATCATCAATTTGAAAATGAGGAGCATGGTATTTGAGAACGATGGTACGCGGGTAATATTCCCCCTGGATCCAGTGGAAGGTGAACGATATACAGAGCCATTGCGTGATGAGGAGGATGTTGACCATATTTACAAATTGACTGCCCAGATTGATGATTGGATCAACCCTACAACTGATGGCATGTTGTGTTGGGAGAAAGACAACTCATGTCTCTCAGAATCAGATGGTGAGATAGAAAACTGGAAGAACTGGTTGCATGACTTGTCTACGTTGCGCTGCCTCAATATCATGAAGAGATTCCGGTGCATTTCCTTAGAGGTAAGAGAATTGCCTTACTTTGATGGTTCTGGTAGTGTTAAGGACTTTCTTAAAGCATTAGAAACAGATGTCCCTGAGGAACAAATATTTTGGGCACTTGATTTGGCTATGCACGCGACCTCTGCGCGATGGTGGGACACCCACAAGGGGGCTTTTCAGGACTGGGAGGAATGCTGAAAAATGATGATCCTGTGATTTGAACCTCTAGTCAACCCACCCATAGAGCTCTTTTCCGGCCGTGAGGACCCGTGTAAGCACTTGGATATGTGGATGGAGGTATGGAATGAAAGGACTTGGAATGAATGGCCCATATGTTTATTCACGCCTTAGGACCAATCCCCACCACCTGGTATTTAGATG